>CM056608.1:34388791-34396291 GCA_029721355.1 Tegillarca granosa | reverse complement strand
CGGCGAGTTAACACAGAACAAAAAAGTCGCCCTCTTGTCTATGGCATAATGACTCGGCGAGTTAACACAGAACAAAAAAGTCGCCCGCTTGTCTGTGACATACAGTAATGACTCGGCGAGTTAACACAGAACAAAAAAGTCGCCCGCTTGTCTGTGACATAATGACTCGGCGAGTTAATATATAACAAATGCCAGTTAAATTTTGATGCGCCAGATGTGCACATTTCGGAAATTCATTCCTCATCAGTGACACTAAGACCGAAAAGTTTGATAGATAAAAAACATAGGCCAAACAGTTGAAAATAATGAATCTAAAGTTCCAAAATTATATAAATCCAAATCCAGCTAAGGTTAACACAGAACAAAAAAGTCGCCCGCTTGTCTGTGGCATAATGACTCGGCGAGTTAACACAGGACAAAAAAGTCGCCCGCTTGTCTGTGACATACAGTAATGACTCGGCGAGTAAACACAGAACAAAAAAGTCGCCCGCTTGTCTGTGGCATAATGACTCGGCGAGTTAACACAGAACAAAATAGTCGCCCGCTTGTCTGTGGCATAATGACTCGGCGAGTTAACACAGAACAAAAAAGTCGCCCGCTTGTCTGTGGCATAATGACTCGGCGAGTTAACACAGAACAAAAAAGTCGCCCGCTTGTCTGTGGCGTAATGACTCGGCGAGTAAACACAGAACAAAAAAGTCGCCCGCTTGTCTGTGGCATAATGACTCGGCGAGTTAACACAGGACAAAAAAGTCGCCCGCTTGTCTGTGACATACAGTAATGACTCGGCGAGTTAACACAGAACAAAAAAGTCGCCCGCTTGTCTGTGACGTAATGACTCGGCGAGTTAACACAGAACAAAAAAGTCGCCCGCTTGTCTGTGGCATAATGACTCGGCGAGTTAACACAGAACAAAAAAGTCGCCCGCTTGTCTGTGACATACAGTAATGACTCGGCGAGTTAACACAGAACAAAAAAGTCGCCCGCTTGTCTGTGGCATAATGACTCGGCGAGTTAACACAGAACAAAAAAGTTGCCCGCTTGTCTGTGACATACAGAAATGACTCGGCGAGTTAACACAGAACAAAAAAGTCGCCCGCTTGTCTGTGACATAATGACTCGGCGAGTTAATATATAACAAATGCCAGTTAAATTTTGATGCGCCAGATGTGCACATTTTGGAAATTCATTCCTCATCAGTGACACTAAGACCGAAAAGTTTGATAGATAAAAAACATAGGCCAAACAGTTGAAAATAATGAATCTAAAGTTCCAAAATTATATAAATCCAAATCCAGCTAAGGTTAACACAGAACAAAAAAGTCGCCCGCTTGTCTGTGGCATAATGACTCGGCGAGTTAACACAGGACAAAAAAGTCGCCCGCTTGTCTGTGACATACAGTAATGACTCGGCGAGTAAACACAGAACAAAAAAGTCGCCCGCTTGTCTGTGGCATAATGACTCGGCGAGTTAACACAGAACAAAAAAGTCGCCCGCTTGTCTGTGGCATAATGACTCGGCGAGTTAACACAGAACAAAAAAGTCGCCCGCTTGTCTGTGGCATAATGACTCGGCGAGTTAACACAGAACAAAAAAGTCGCCCGCTTGTCTGTGGCGTAATGACTCGGCGAGTTAACACAGAACAAAAAAGTCGCCCGCTTGTCTGTGGCATAATGACTCGGCGACTTAACACAGAACAAAAAAGTCGCCCGCTTGTCTGTGGCGTAATGACTCGGCGAGTTAACACAGAACAAAAAAGTCGCCCGCTTGTCTGTGGCATAATGACTCGGCGAGTTAACACAGAACAAAAAAGTCGCCCGCTTGTCTGTGGCATAATGATTCGGCGAGTTAACACAGAACAAAAAAGTCGCCCGCTTGTCTGTGGCATAATGACTCGGCGAGTTAACACAGGACAAAAAAGTCGCCCGCTTGTCTGTGGCATAATGACTCGGCGAGTTAACACAGAGCAAAAAAGTCGCCCGCTTGTCTGTGGCGTAATGACTCAGCGAGTTAACACAGAACAAAAAAGTAGCCCGCTTGTCTGTGGCATAATGACTCGGCGAGTTAACACAGAACAAAAAAGTCGCCCTGAGTGCGCGGAGACCATTTTACACATTTTTGGTTCCCAAACACACGCCAAATCTGTTCGTAGAGATAAATAACCTTGCATATAGCTGAAAATTGTTGATGCGACGTTAAAAAACATGGCAACAACCATCTTCGGAGATGCTTTATATTTTTCGGTAAGAACTGAATTAAATTTTTTTTTCAAAAAAATTAAAAGTAAAAGTCTAATTGATAGATATTCTATTTGATTAAAATTAAAGATTTAATTTGACAATCCTAAATGTTACATGCACCCAATTAATTTTAATGTGAACCGGCAGATTTCTAGAAACTTTTAAATAACGCGTGCAAAATGCATGTGCGTTAGGTAAAACGTATTAACTTGATGTAAATAAACAAAGTGGCGAATAATAAATTAATGAAATCCTATTCCGTATCTGTCTACCAACGTGAAGAAAAATCACATAACGAATAAATATGTTATTCAACTAACGATTATGTTATCAATAGCCAAAGTTCAAAAATAAACTCTGTAAATTTTCTTCCAATGCATTAAAAGTTTATGAAAACAATTTAGGGGAAAATTTATCAAACTAGATTCAACAAAGGGCCTTTTAAGAACATGTCAGCAGTTTCCTAAATCGGGAAACTTTAACAAAACAAATTTGTCATCAACACTTAAAAAGTGCACCCGGACACGATGATATGTGCAGAAAAGTATCGATTTAATTTCAAATATTCAATAAGATAAAATTAAAAAAAAAAAACTTTAAAATTTGATAAATACAAGTCACGTGATTTTTAAAAAGTATAAATTATTTCCAAAACTGTTATTTCATTAGAAGGCGACTTCTAGTTTTCGATAAGTTTTCAGACCAGCATATAGATTTTTCACCGAGTCATTTTTCGTTTAAATTATTTTGGATTAGTTCGGTGGCAAACCAAAGGTTTATAAGAGCGCCTATTATGGCACATCGTGCCGTTATTGGTGCAATATGTATCCTTGTGTTGTTGATACAGACTTCTGAAGCAAAGTAAGTTTTTTTTTTATTTTTTATTTCATTTATTTATTTATTTTATTTTTTTCTTCTTCTTTCTTAAATTTTCAATTTGATTTTTTAAATTTAAAATTTGTTTTAAAGACAAAGTTGGTTTTCTTGTCATAAAAAATTAAATAACTTTAAAAATGGTGATGGTAATGAACATAAGTAGTAAGTAATTACTTAAGTTCCTACATTATGGCTCTTGATCCACATTTTGTGTATGTGCATTGTCCGTTCAAAGTTCTCTCTCTCTCTCTCTCTCTCTCTCTCTCTCTCTCTCTCTCTCTCTCTCTCTCTCTCTCTCTCTCTCAGACTAAACAAGTGTTTATTTAAAGACATAATTAAATAATTAGCCCTCTTTTCGCAAAAAAATAATTTTAAAAAAGTTCGAAACTAACTAACACAATTTTTTTTTTTTACATATTTAATTAAACAGTTCCGTCATAATGATGCGTGGTTCGAACTTTGTGTAAGTTGTTTACAGGATGAGTTGTCCGTAAAAAGTTTTGATGAAAACCCATTGTCTCAATAACTGCATTTACTTTACATTTTCGTAAATTTTTTAGGACAGCCGTTTGAAGTCAAGCATTTTGTTCTGTTACAACTGTTCGGTTTGAAGTCAAGCATTTTGTTCTGTTACAACTGTTCGGTTTGAAGTCAAGCATTTTGTTCTGTTACAACTGTTCGGTTTGAAGTCAAGCATTTTGTTCTGTTACAACTGTTAGGTTTGAAGTCAAGCATTTTGTTCTGTTACAACTGTTCGGTTTGAAGTCAAGCATTTTGTTCTGTTACAACTATTCGGTTTGAAGTCAAGCATTTTGTTCTGTTACAACTGTTCGGTTTGAAGTCAAGTATTTTGTTCTGTTACAACTGTTCGGTTTATTCTTTTAGGTACATCGATATTTTTTTAAAAAGGGGGATTGAAAATGATATAACTACAAACAAATTTAGAAAACATGAACCAGAAAAATATAGTTTTGGAATATATCCTTAAACAAAATCATATTACAAATAATATAATGTTTGATAGAAAATGAAATAAAATTGAATGCACATTTTCTAAAGCTATATTTATTCTATCCTATCTGTACCGCATTAATCAGTAATTTTTAAAGATCATTTCTTAAATCCTAACCAGAATCTAGAGTCAAGTTCTTTTCAGTGCTTGTCGGTGGATCATAGCGCCTCTCATCGCCTAGGTCCAAATCCTGTTCGCCAGTTTCTGGTGTGGGAAAGTTTGTCAGTTTGCTTGCCCGATGGTTTTTACCAGAACTCCGGTATTCACCATCCGTGATCACTAAACTTAATGCCTTGATATTACCTAAACTTGGGTAAAACGCCATTTAAGCTGATTAATTTTTTACAAATGTAACTTCCATGTGCTATAGCTAAAGTTTTTAATATCATAATAATCAACTAGTCATTGTCAGGAGACAGACACACTTACGAAGAAGTCTCCCTCCGCCGAGTTTTAAGGGAGAAATAACTGTTTAATTTAAGGTTTTGGAAGGGGCATTGAACTCTGAGAAAAATTGAGAAATATACTCTTGTTTGCGAATTGAAAAAAAAAAAAAAAAAAAAAAAAGGTACGTTAACACACCTTAAGATAATACTAGTTATCTGTAGAAAGTTTCAAGTTGGTAAGACTTCCGATTCCTGAGAAAAGTGTAGGACAAAATTTGGGCGGAGAAAAAAAATTTATTGTTTTTGTTTTTGTTCTGGAACCGCAAACGTTTGTGCTGTGTTTTGCTTTGTTAAATCAAGCCCAATAAGTTCTCAATATGATCGGTTATCGGCTTTGTCGCATTGACAGTAAAACAAGACCATTAAATAAAATTTCGTTGTTCCCCAGAAAACTTTGTTCAAACATTATTTTTATTTGATTGTTTTTTTTATTATTTATTTTTTTCATGTTAGTTTTGCCGACTATTTTCTAACTTTGTAATATAATTATAATCTAAAATTTTAAATGTTTTTGGGGTGGTTTTTTTCTGTAAAAGACATATGTCAATCGTCAATAATTCTTTGATATAACCTTTGTTACATGTTATAACTAGGGCTATTTTGATATTGACATAAATACTAAGAAAGTCTATTTTACTTTAGGTCCAGAAGAAAACGACAGGGTAAGTTATTTTATCTTATTTCGAAAAATTACAATTCGTATAGCTTTGATATCACTGGTCCCTGATAGTCGTAACAAAGATTATCATCCGGAAACCTAAGATAGGATATAGTATATAGTATATAAGGCAGCCCGGAAATTTAAGAAGAAGACAATGTTAACGTAATCGGTGAGACTAGTTGTTTCTACAGCTAGACTAAGCGATTTCTGTTTTGCTAGCAACAACGAATAACATTTATGTATATAAACAATAAGTTTAGCACATATAACTAAAAATCGGTAAACAGACTAACAAACTCTGTTAGTCTTTCAGATTTCGCAACATTTATTTTTGCGAGTAAGGACAAAAAAGGCATGATTTTACATCTAAGAATCATTCATGTAATGACTTACAATTTAAAACGGAATCGTTTTACCGCAAACGGCGTTATACGTAGTTAACGCAAAAATGTATTCCGTAACATTACGCGATGTGTAAAGATGTATTCCGTAACATTATGCATTGTGTAAACATGTGTTCTGTAACATTCCGTGATGTTTAAAGATGTATCCCGTAACATTCCGCGTAGTGTAAAGATGCATTCCGTAACATTCTGCGATGTGTAAAAATGTATTCCGTAACATTCTGCGATGTGTAAAGATATATATTATGTAACATTCTGCGATGTGTAAAGATGTATTCCGTAACATTCCGCGATGTGTAAAGATGTATTCCGTATTATTCCGCAATGTGTAAAGATGTATTCCGTAACATTCTGCAATGTGTAAAGATGTATTCCGTAACATTCCGCGATGTGTAAAGATGTATTCCGTAACATTCCGCGATGTGTAAAGATGATTGGTTAGGACGTGTAGTTACTGTCTTGTTGTCGTTCATTTGATAAATGATTGAGAAATTAATAAAATATATATATATATAACAAACTTGTAAATAGAACTGATATTTTCCGAATTTTTATAATCATATTCCGCAAAATTTTAACCCAGTCGAGCCAGCTGTATTGTAATAAAGCGTTTTTGAATGTATTTCACGATAAAATTCAAAACTTGCTTTATGACCGTATTAAAGTGACCACGTTAATGTTTCCATGCACATTTGACAAAACCGGCATTTAATATTCCTCCCTTTATTGTAAGTGTCATATACCACTTTTTGAATTTAATCATAAAAATACATTCAAAAAGTGGTATATGACAATTGTCATATACCACTTTTTGAATGTATTTTTATGATTAAATTCAAAAAGTGGTATATGACATAAGTATTATTTTCTTTTCATAATTTTATACAATAATTTCATTAATATTTTTCAGCTGGTTTTGGCGGTATATACAGTGGAGTTAACCCTCCCGGTGGATTGGGAGGAGATCCAGGTAGGTGAATCAGCAAAATTATTTGAGAATTTTTTTCTAGTTAATTTTGATTTGATATTAAAGGTTTTTATTAGAATCGCAACAGGTAGCAACTCCAGCACACGCGATACATGTCACCATTGCATTACAATGGCAGCGCTTACTATATTACGGTTTTGAGATATCATTTTATGTCTTTATGAACGCTACAATTCATTCCCAAGTTGAGTGGACTGAATGATTTGGCGCTACAATTCATTTCCAACGTTTTTCGATCCGTTTTTTTAATAACTGTTCTCGGCTTTTAATTTCTTTAAACTGCAGAAATGAGAGAAAAAATAAATCAAAATTATGAGGAAAAATTGACCCTGTACTAACCTCTAGAATGTATACAGGGTATTTTTAGGGGGATGTATTTTGACGTATTTATCATATATTAAATAATTGTTTATAATACATATATAAAAGAATAAAAAATTTTAATGTATTAGATATAAAATTCAAAATGACATAATTACAAATATTTTTGAGGCGACGAATAGAATGCATTCTTTAAAACGTAATACGTATTGGGCCTTTCCGTTTTCATTGTCGAGATCTATCCTTCAGCATCTATTGAATAAAAATTCAAAACTTTAGTAAGACTTAATATTTTGTAAAAGAATGTCATACGTCTTTAAAAGAATATTGATTTTTCTAAAAACAGATTTTGTAAAAAAAAAAATTTTCGTAGTGTGCGTAATTTAAAGTAACAACTTAAAAAATAAATTATTTTATTATATCTTTAAACCAAAACGTCGGTTTAACCTTGTCACTTGGATATAATGCGTTTCCACAATCCTTATCTCGTTGTGAGGCTAACTTACTTTTTCTTTAACACACAAAGTTATAAAATATATTTAATTACACAG
>CM056608.1:34148791-34386291 GCA_029721355.1 Tegillarca granosa | reverse complement strand
TACAGCGAATGTACGTTCACATGTAACTCTGGATACCAGTTTGAAACCTTAGAGGCAACATTCCAAAGATCATGTGATGCTCAATATGGTGACTGGTATGATGGCTACAATCTTCTTGGACCAGACCTAACGGTTCCTAAATGTGTTCGTGAGTAACTTTTTTTTCCATTTAACTGATCTCATGAAAAAGTCTATAATTTTATTATCTGTTTTCAATACTTCTTGAATTTTATGTTAATATCTTCATTCAAAAGTACAGGGTACTTAATTTTGAAAGTCTGAATTAAAATATATAGAAAATTTATTTTAAAAATATTTTTGGTAAACAGACAAGAGTTTCTTTTTAATTATATTCCATATTTTGTTGATGTATTTGAGCTTTATTTAATATTAGTTTAGTGTTGGCATATAAATTGCTTTTATTTTAAATTTTGACAGCTGTCTGCTCACCAAAATGTCAAAATGGAGGAACCTGTGTACAACCTAATACATGTGCCTGTGCTTCTGGATTCCAAGGTCCTACTTGTGGAAGCAGTAAGTATTTATCTGACTTTTTGCTTGACCTGTTACCATGGAAACATTTATTTTAATATCTTTTCTGAGACTAAACATGATAAAGGCTTATGAGGTTTGTTAACTTGAAATTGAAGACTTTTCAAGCCACAGCCTCATTTTTAACACCCAACTATTAATTAGCATTATGTATTAAGGTAATGGGAAATTGAATTTCTTGCTGAAGGTCACATCAACTTTAAACTTCAAACCCAAAGATCTTGAATCATGGGTCAAGGGGACCATGTGGTTAGATGTCACCTCCTTATTTTACAGATGAACCATATTTTCAGAATTACAGTTAGGTATGAATATTGTACATGTTTTTAGAACTAACATTTTTTCTAATCTTCGTGACTCTATTATAAAACATAAACCAAAATATAAATATATAAACATATATATATATATGTGTTATATAATGCCACTTTTGATTATAGAATGACTCAAAGCTTAAAATAGGCAATGCAATGTTAGCAAGTTGTCACAGTAAATAAGAAAAATACTAGTGTTATAATAATTATTATACATTGTATATATAATTTTACCATAATTTTAAAAATCCATGTTGTAAATTTATTTTCAGTATTTTTTATTTGTTAAAATTGGTCAGAATATGCCTATACTTAGTACATGTAGTAGTAGCGCCAGGATTTCTCAGGGGAGAATACTCTGTCATTATTTCTTTACACCAGGAATTTTTTAACAACAAAAGTATATGGGGACAAACTTTGCCATTACAAAGAGGGTTGACTGTATATATGTATATATACATGTTTATATGAAGTTGCTTATATAATTCCTGTATTTAAACTGGTGTGTTTAGTAATGTTCTTTTAAAGAAGTTTTTTTTTTATAGAACTCCAACAGCCCGACTTATGTCCCAATTATTATTTTATTTTTGAGTGGGAATGATTTGAAGTCCATTGATGAAGTATAATAAATTATTGTTTATATTTAAGGTACAGCCTCAGGTTGTCCTCCTCTGGCAGCCCCCCAGAATGGTGATATTCACTGTACAACTTCTGGAACACAAACACAATGTACCGTAGCTTGTAAGACTGGATTCCAGTTTCTACAACAACCAGCGACTGCCTATATATGTGGTCAGGATGGAACGTGGAGCCCGTCAGTCGTACCTAATTGTGCATCACCAGGTAAGGTCTGAAATGAATTTTATCAGTTAAATGCCTTGCAGACTATAAATGTATGTTATATTGCATCTACCTCTGTATAAAGACAACCTGTCCATTAAGACTAGTGACTCAATGCCCCACTGCTTAATAACAATCCATTTCAATATCCTTTTGCTCCATATACAGTGTATGAAATTAGCTAGAAAGACATGATGGTCAACAGGGCCCTGAACTTTTAAAAGTTGGTAACCCAAATCAAAAGTTAATGGCCCTGAAATATAGAAGTTTGCATGTCTCTTTAATATTGCCAATTAAACCTCATATTAATTATACTGTATGTATTGATGTGTCTTTGCTATATTGTCTGTTGTACTAGTGTAAAGTAAGTAGATTTCTTACGATACTGAAACAAACTACTACGAATTTAGGCATCTTGAGGAAACTTCCGCCTGCTATGGGAGAGCTGTTGGTTAAACAAAAGAGCTAACCGGACTTAGAACTCTTTGAAGTTTGTGACAAAAGCAAAAAGTTAATAACCTTGGGCCATTAGGCCTGCAGTAATTTCGCACACTGTCCATATATCAGCTGTTTAATTCAAAGTTTTTAATGTTTTATGGAGGCAGAATATTTTTATCTCTGATGCAATTTTATGATCCAGATTTCTACAATTTACCACTGATTGTGACCCTAAGAAGTTGTGGACTTGCAGTATTGTGGCCATAAAAATCAATCCAATGAAATAATGTGAGATTTTCTACATGCTGGACTATGTAAAGTTCAAGAATAATAAGAAGGAGTATAGCTTAGTTGGCAGTAAATTTGCATATGATGGTGGAGTTCTCCAGCTCATTCCCTGGTCTGACCTGGCATTTTTTCTCCGTTTTGTCATATATTCTTGATGTTAATTTATTAATTTTATTTCTTATTATTTTTCAGTAACTTTAATAAATGGAACAGGAGTACAACCAGGAAGTAAGTAAAACCTTTACTATTTCCTCTTCAGAACATGAAATAAGTACAGTCGAACCTGCCTTAAAGGCCACCTCTCTATTTTTATTGATTCCCATGGGTGGCCTTTATAGACAGGTTTGACAGTATCTATAACAGAAAATTTTCAAAAATAAAATCTTGATAAAAACAAAGGGGCATCATCTATGTATTACCTGATATTTAACCTAAACATTTGTGAAGACTCATTAAAATTATACTAAATAAAAAAAAGCCATCGTTTCAGTAATTTGTTTTTGCTGTAGTATACATGTTCTGTAAAAATTACAAATAATTCTGGGAGATTAAATTTTGCTGTTTTCTGTAGTGATTTTGCAAATTTCAATGTTTGTGAAAATTTTGAACTTTTATATGCCTAAAATAGGATTATAATTGAACAAAATACAATTTCATGAAATTTTCTCTTTAACAATTTTTTTAAATAACAAAATTCTGAATTTTTAATAATTCTTCAGTGTAAATGATACATTTAGTAAAAACCATACTAAAAGGCCATTCAAATAATTTTAAGTTTTTTGTTCCTTAGCTTAGTCTATATTGAACTGATACATAAAATATACACAAAACTTTGAAATAAAGCACAGAATTGCGATATAATAATTACTGCTCACCAAAGATTCATAACTGACAATAATGTTTTATGTGATTATGCTTCATGATACCATCCGAGTAAATAATTCTGCATATTTTTTATAATTGATATTTGCAATTTATGTAAAATTTGTTTGTTTCAGTATTACAAAGTAAACTGCCAAAAAAGTTGTGCAAAGATAATAACAATGATGGTAATAGGTTTTTCATTCAAGAACATCCACAGTTTTCTAATGTCATTTTATCCAAGCTCACAAAAACATAAGTATGGTTTTTGCTTCACATGTTTGATATTATTGACTGGCATATTATTGATTTGTGTTTTCTCAAATAGGACCAGTGCAGACGGCTCATGATGCTACCTGTGTTGCTTGGGGACAAGACCATTATCGGACATTTGACAGAAAAATCTACACCTTCCAAGGAAAATGTGAATATGTACTGGTTAAGGACTGTAATAGTGGAACATTTCACATACATGTTATAAATGACAAAACCTGTATGACAAGCTCAACACCTTGTAAACGAGAGCTTGATATATACATGGGGTCCACAATTAGTAAAATTAAGGCGGGAACTAAGTGGACCAGTTGTTTATTGGATGTCAACGCCAATGGAGATTCCCGGGTCTAGAGATGGTGTTGTTTTTGAAAAGCTTGGATCATACATCTTAGTGAGAAGTACAGCCCTAGGGTTCAAAGTTACGTTGGGATGGTCAGCAGTCCATTTTCGTATCAGTTTCACAGTCCTTCAAAGCTCAGACATGTGGTCTATGTGGTACGCTATGATGATGACCCCTCCAATGATTTTGAAACTGAGGTCGGCCAAGTTGTCCAATCAGTGTCCAGTTTTGCTACTTCCTGGAAGAAGAGTACCCTAGGATCAGGTTTGTTACGGAATTATTTTAAATCCAGGGTGTAATTATATCTAAAATATGTAATTATTAACCTTCTACGCATCTGTATCTTGCAGTTGATTTGATTTTTCACCAAAAATAGGTCGTAGTAATCTTCAAATTTCACTTTTCACTTCAAGGTTAAAGATAAATCATTCATCAACAACATAATTCAAAATAACATTCTTTTTTTTCATACCATTACAGATACAAACCAGAACCCATTTAAGGTTTGAGCTTCATTGAACCCATTACTTTTACAGACTTTGAATGAAATCTTATTCTCGTTGTAGAGAGGAGGTTTGATTATTTTTCTACGATAATCAGATTTTGTGTTGATTTTCTGTACCATATCCCTTGATTTGTTACAATAGCTCTTTAATATATCAAAATCTTCCCAATTAATTAGGGCAAGAATCAAGGTTTTATTGCAGTAGAAGACTAGCCTTTTTAAACATGTCTTAGAACACCTCTTTTTTAAATATGGGATGTTTCCTCGTATGATAAAACACTAAAATCTGGTAAAAGAGAAGAAACTATAAATGAAATCTGTTATTTATATAAATTTTATTACCTCTGCCTCATAGTGTAAGTCAAGAAATTTTCAATATTCATTTTTCTTCATTTCAGTTTGCAAGATTAACTAATAATATATATATATATATATTGTATATTTCTATGTTATAGCTAATTGTCCTGACAGTGTACAAAGAACTTGTACTGGAACAGCAGCTACTCAAGCTACAACTATCTGTAATGAGATCAAAGGTGTGGCATTCCAACTCTGCCACCAGGTAGGTCAGATCCATTTATAACAGGTGATATGTCACATGATTTGTTTTTCAGATTACTTAGCTCATGCATATTGAGTTCATCATTTTGAAATGGAATTATGAAAGGAATTGGCAGTTTTAAGAAAAAACACCACATTTTCAGCAAACAATTTGAGACACTTTCATAATGCAGTTTTTCTTAGAGAAATAGATTTTTCCCCCTTGTTGGAACTCTTTTTGTGACAGAAATATCAAAATTTATAGAGTACAAAGTTTCTGAAAATGATCATTTCATGTTCTACATATTGCATACATTTCTGTATTGCTTTAATCAGAGTTACTATATAAAAAAGTTCAGTAATCAAGAAAACTAACTGTTACCATACTAAAAAATACTAAATCAGCTTTGAATACCAAAATCAACATGGTTAAAATATATATATAGTGGAATTTGTTTAGATTGAAATTTCAGGGCGGGCTATTCTTTTTTTAAAAATAGAAACAGGTATCTAGTTAATAGGGTTAAAATTAATTAATAGTCTAATTCAATTATTTAGTATATAGACAGGTGTTTTGATTAACTCCTGAGTTTATTTTTCACAAATATCCACTGTTTGTATATTCACCATGAAAGATTGAAAAATTGATCTTAAAAAATAATCACATAAAAATGCCTTGAAAATACTGTGTGATGTTTCGGTACTGAAAAATTGTTTTGAATGCTTAAGAACCTAATTTGCTTCAACATTTTTCTGATGTTGATTTAAATTCCAAATTTCCAGCATTCAAAAATAAAAGGAATGGATCTAGAAAACATGTGTTGTTACACTTATACCAATCTGTGTTTGGACTAACAACATTCTATAATTTGTTTTTCAGAAAGTTGACCCTGCCATGTATCTAGCTGCATGTAAGAGTGACTGTTGTTTTGGATCTACAGAAGGATGTTCGTGTAACAGTCTCGAAGCTTATTCCAGAGCTTGTGCTGAAAAGGGAGTCAAACTGCAATGGAGAACAACACAGAGATGCCGTAAGTACAGATATTATAATTTATAGCATTTAGTCAGGTTTTCCCCCTCACTACAGCTCAGTTCTTTGAAAACTGAAGACTTGCTGTGTAAAAGGGAAAAATGTAGAATTGGTAAAATAGCATGATCTTAATATTATGTCCTTTTTAACTTTAGCTGGTAAGATGTCAAAATAATAATAAATTGTCTTTACTAGAATGTGAAACTCAATTTAATCAGTTATGATAATGATAAATATATTTTCCCTGTCAGGCCACAGCGTCCACTAAGACCAACCATGAAGTGACTAATTTCTCTTATATATCTTTTTGAAACCAAAAGAAAATACACTTTTGAAATATTTGTGTCATAAGGTGCCCTTTAGCCATTAACTTGCTCAGTTAATTTTTTATCCAGACTTTTCTTTGTTACATTATCATTAAGAAAATTAATTTTATTTTGCAGCCATTCAATGTCAAAACAATTTAGTCTTCAAAGAATGTGGAAGTCCATGTGCAAAGAAATGTGGTTCTAATCCAGCCACAATATGTACTGATCAGAGCTGTGTGGATGGATGTTTCTGTCCAGATGGTATGGTGTTGAATGGTGAAAGATGTGTCCCACCTGAACAATGTCCCTGTATGCATGGTGACCGAGCTTTCCAACCTGGATCTGTCATACCAAAGGATTGTAATAAATGGTAATATTATACCTGATAAATTTGTTTTTCTAATAAATACATTGATTTTACTCGGGGTCGTATTTTGCAATACCGACTGGAGGCTGGGGTCGGTATTATGTTTGCTTACATCACACGATAATCTTTGTTGACAAAATATTACAATAAAAAAAGTACATCTTAACCCGAATAGTTAAATCAGTTGATTAACACAATTACAATGTTACAGTCAGAACAGCAGCTATAATACATAAACAATCTTAACATTAAAGGAATAAATTTATTCCAGAAAAATAATTGGTATCTGTTTTAAGATGGTACCCATTTGTTATAATATAACTAATATTTCATGGGGTTAAGTGGTATAACTCATTTTATGGACAGAGCAGACACCCCAAAAATAAGATATGGACCTCACATATGTTCGGTCCATATCATATTTTCTGGGTGCCTGCCCAGTCCATATACTGAAAAATAGCCTGCAACCCCATAAAGTATTTGTTTTTGGCTGATTTGTATTGTATGTTTTCTCTGTTTTATCACCAAGTAGATAATTTTCAATTCTAGAGTTTTCTCCTATTCCGATATCAGAGCTTTCCACAATTAAATAAAAATTGAAATAACTTTGTTTCTTCAAAATATTTAATTTTTAAAATAATAAATATTTCTTCATTAAATTGTCAAGCAATGAAATGTTTAGAATTTGAAAAAAAAATTCTAATTTCATTATAAATAAAAACGACTGTAGTGAAAAAAGTAATTTTGTTTATTCTTCTTGAAATATTCTTCATGTACGTATACAACACTGTATTATCATGATCTCTTAGAAATCATGTTTTAATATTTCATGCTTGTAAAGATAAAATTAGCCAGTCCAAACCATTTGAGAAAAAGTGTCATTGTCAAAATCTCAAGTGCTTGCATTGCTTATCAATATTATCATCTTGATTTATCATCTGTAAATCCCACTAATAGCTTCGGCTTAAAACAATAAATCACTCACTTATGTGTAAATCTCTTTTTAACTGCAGTACCTGTAAGAATGCTCAGTGGGAATGTACAAAGAAGAGATGTGATTCTACGTGCTCAGCAACTGGAGATCCCCATTACATGACCTTTGATGGTTTTAGATACAACTTTATGGGTACCTGTTCTTACTACATGATCAAGAGTGACAATTTCGACGTCATTGCTGATAACATCAAATGTGGACATGGTTTTGCGTCTTGTACGAAGTCAATAACCATCAACATAGGCGGTCATCGTATCACACTATCTCATAACCACCAACTGTTTTTTGATAACCAGGAAATCACCAAGCTTCCATACCAGGATGACCAGATCAAAATAACAATGGTGTCTTCATTATTCATGAAGGTTTGTTTGTACATTATAAAAGTCCTATGAAGGTTAATTTATACATTTTCTATGTAATATGATAAATTGTGGCATGGAGTAATGGTGTTTTACACTACAGCCATAATTCTCATACTTATATTGAGGTAGTCAGTTTTGTGATGGTGGAGGAAAATGGAGTACCTGGAAAAAAATCACTGGCCTTCAACAAGAGAACAGACAAACTGTCTTACACTAGGATTTGTCAGAGCAAGATTCAAATGTAGGCAGTAAGAAGCACTCTGATCATAAGTTGAGCAACTCAGCCGTTAAGGTCCCATTATATAATAAAGAAATGCCTTTGAATTTTAATGGGGTAATCAAGTATTGAGCCCATTTTAGAACTAGCAAATCTGGTGGACTGTAAATCTTAATTGCTTATTTACACAGTTCACATGACAAGAGTTGCAGAACTTTGATCATTGACAATCCACAGATGTTGGTTTATCCATAGTATTTTTTATTTTGTCAACCATTACACCAAAACATCCATAACTTGAAGTGCAAGGGACATCAATTTTCTCTTCTTATCCAGGAATACCAGATTTTGATTTCAAAACATCAACAAGTTATATTTATTTGGACCTAGTAATGGCATTGAGTTATCTGTGATCTTGAAAATGATGACAGTCAAATTATCATTATTGAAGTTCTATTCTATGTTAAAAGTTATTTTTAAGTTTTCGAGTTTGTAATACTGTTCACATTCAGGGATGATACACATTTTTTTGTGTTTATTAATTTACTTTATTAGTTATTTTTAATTTCCAGGCTGTCCTGTCTAATGGAATAGGTGTATTATGGGATGGTAGAACTAGAGCCTATATTACAGCGCCACCTACCTTCATCAATAAAACCGAGGGATTGTGTGGCACATTTGATTACAACCAGAAAAATGACTTTAAGACTCTTCAGGGGATTGTAGAAACAGATGTTAATGCTTTCGGTAACCAGTGGAAAACTGTACAGACCTGTGCCAACATGCCTGTAGGACAAGTTACTAATCCATGTGATTCCAACGCTCAGCAACATGAACAAGCCAAAAAATACTGCTCCTACCTGAAAAGTGATGTGTTTAAACGTAAGTCATTTATTTATTGATACAAAAATTATCTAATCATTTCATTTATTTGGTTCAAGACATTTCAACTATCTTTCTTTTGGTTCAAGGCATTTCATCTGTCTTTCTTTTAGTTTAAGACATTTCAACTATCCTTTTTATAGTTCAAGACATTTCAACTATCTTTTGGTTCAATACTTTGTAAGAAAAATTTCACAATTACAAAATTTCAGTTTTATCTGATTGTTGTCTCTAACATGAGATAAAAGCAAATGTAATTATGTTTGAATTTTTTATTTTAAAGCCTGCCACAGTGTGGTTTCAGTACAAGAGTTTTATGAAGACTGTGAGTATGACATGTGTGCTTGTACAGAAAATATAAAAGACTGCCTTTGTCCAATGTTAGGAGAGTACGCCAAACAGTGTGCTGCAAAAGCAGTGTCGATACCATGGAGAACACGGGTCAAAGAATGTCGTAAGTAATTCATCAAAGTATTTAGTTGTGATTAATGACTGATAATAAGAAATACCATAAGAAATGCTAGTTATTTTTCATGTTACATTAATTGTCATCTGTCTTTTTTGGTGCATTTACTTTTAAGATTTCAAAATCTGATAACTCATTTCAAAATGGGTACAGGGCCAGTAAAAGTGAGAAAATTTACAGCATAATGTCTCATCATATAAAAGAACAAAACCACAACAAATTTGTAAATTCAAACTCGATGCTACATTCCACATATTGAAACAGTTATTTGGAGATGCTGAACAAAAATCACTAAATTTTTTATATTTAATATTTAAGTTATAATATATAAAAATATTTAAATTTTTTTTAAATCTATAGAGACATTAATAGATATAGCTTAACTTACATCATGACCATTGGTTTTGAATAGTATATATTACTTTGTTTTAATACATAGAATTTAAATGAAAACAAACACAAATATTTGATCTTCTTCATTTCACAGCTATTATTTGTACTGGAGGACAGCAGTATTCAGTGTGTCCTAATGAATGTAAACGAACATGTCAAAACATTGCCAATGATCCTCACTGTGAACAGAGCCCTGATTGTGCAGAAGGTTGTGGTTGCCCTGAAAATGAAACCTTGGATGACAACTGGCCAGTGTATACCAATTACTCAATGTCCATGTATCTTCAGTGGCCGTGAACTTGCAGCAGGGACTGTTATAAGTCTAAATGGACAGATTTGGTAAGAATGAACTTGTTTCAGAGTGGTTACAATATTATTATCGTAAACATAGATAATTCATTACACTCCAACATTAAATGTCAGTGTTTGGAAAAGATCAACAAATCAGTTAAGAGGTGCAGTAATACTTGGATTGAAGTAAACAAAATAGATACATTGAATTACACCTTAATCTGGAAATACAATGATGACAGATTAAAATATGCCCCATAAAGAGAGGTTAGGTTGATGTGAAAAACATGTACATATTGAATATAATGTTCATTAAATAGGTATATTTTTCTAACTTTTTTTGGGGACTTAAGTGGCTGAGTGTTATAAAACACATGCTTACAGATGACAGCATCTCTTTCTACCTAAGTTTGAATCCCACTCGGCAGATCCTGGTGTATGAAAGTTTGTCAGTTCGTTTGCCAAAGGTTGGTGTTTTTCTCCAGGCATTCCAGCTGAATTGACTGTATTGATATTAGTCCTCAATATAAGTGAAAAGATCTTGACTTTGGCATAAAACACCACATCTAGTTCAATCTAACTTTTACTTCAGATAGAAGTCGCTTCCTAGGAGGAGCCTAGATAGATTTATTCATCATATTATACCTCTATTTTGAACCAAATGACTTTTAATGTTCTAAATAACATTTAAGATTTTAAGTTTTAAAATAAAAATGAAAAAATTCTGTATATTTTCAGTACTTGTATGAGTGCAAAGTGGGATTGTAAGGTTAACACGCTCGTACCAACAAACACGACTGTCTTGTCACCGTGCTTGGAGAATGAGGAATATACAACCTGTATGTCTGACTGCCCTACCACATGTCAGTCTATGAACGGCCCTGCAAAATGTAACACAACAGTTTGTAAACCAGGATGTAAGTGTAAAGCTGGATTTGTTCTGGAAGATGGAAAATGTTTAAATGCATCAATGTGTCCATGTTATCAAGGTGGCAAGGCCTATCTGGAAGGTGAAAAAATGGTTGTGGATTGTAATGAATGGTAAATATTAATTTGTTTTGATTAAATAGACTGGTGAACAGTGTTCATTTTAGAATTGTGATTGGTGGGGTCATCCTGGCTCAGACCTAAAAAAGAAGTTACTGTGTTTTTATAACCTTTCATTAACAAAACCTGAAGCATTTTATTTTAAAAATAAAGCAGAAACAGACAAAATAAAAAACATTCTAAAAATAAACTGTTAAGCCTTAGCTTAACTCTAGTATCAATTTTTATCAAACAAGCCATGTAGCTAACAGAATACATTGCATCTTAAATCCCTGCTTACACAATATATAATGTATACTGGCTTTCAGTACTTCCAGTACTTTGATTAATTTTAACCCCATATATTTTAGTGTCTGTTCCAAACAGAAATGGCAGTGTGACACCAAGGAATGTCCAGCTGTTTGTAGTGCTTTTGGTGACTCACATTATCACACCTTTGACGGAAAATCTTATGAGTTCCAGGGTGAATGCAGTTACATTCTCGCTCAGTCAACAGATGATAATGAACATCCATTCCAGATTACAACAGAAAATGTTCCCTGCGGATCTAGTGGTGTTACTTGTACCAAATCTATAGAGTTCAGCATTGGTAACCCAGGTAAATTCAACAGACGTTTTGTCCCAACGTATCTGATATATACACATATTTGAAGTGTGCTAGTTAGTGCGATGCAGATCAGAAACACTTACAAAAAAACACATACCACATTTATATGTGCATTGATAAATCTTTGAGATTAATAACTTTTTTTTTACCAATAGCTGAAAAATTTCTGATGTAGCTGACCAGTTATGTATTGTAATAATTTTTTGTTGTAATTTTTGCACTTCTGTATAAGTTTGGTAACCTGACTAGTTATGTATTGTAATAATTTTTTGTTGTAATTTTTGCACTTCTGTATAAGTTTGGTAACCTGACCAGTTATGTATTGTAATAATTTTTTTTAAATTTTAACAAAAGTTTAATAATATCAAAGAAAGAAATTTACAACTGAAAAAAAATGTACTTGGTATCAGCAAACACAACCAAAAACACAAGCAATATCATAAATTTATAACTGAAAAAAACATGTACTTGGTATCAGCAAACACAACCAAAAACACGAGCAATATCATAAATTTACAACTGAAAAAAAAACATGTATTTGGTATCAGTAATCACAACTGAAAACACGAGCAATATGATAAATTTACAACTGAAAAAAAACATGTACTTGGTATCAGCAAACACAACCGAAAACACGAGCAATATGATAAATTTACAATATGATTTTCATTTTGGTCATTGAGCAAAAAAACATGGCAAAATGACATGCATTAAAAGTAGTTTATTCTAGATTATGACAGAAACACATTGGTACATGAGTGGACGTGGCCAATTTACGTTTGAGTCATTGAGAAATTACCTGAACGTATTTTCGCTTTTTAACCAATAAAATCTTTAGAAATTTGTCAAATTTGATTATAAATAAATAGTTTTACTCTTTTCAGTGTATAAAACATTTACTTTTTTTCTTATCCAGGATCTCCAAGTTTTTATAGACTTCGTCTCATACCCGGACAACAGATCATTGCAGATGCTGGATCGCCATTCAATGTCACGGAAGTTGGTGACTTTGTTGTAATTAAAACTCCTGATGGAATAACTCTTAGCTGGGACAAAGGGACAAGAATTTACTTGAAACTAAGCACAGAACATAAAGGAAAGGTAGGCATTTCATGTCCAATTTACTTGAAATGAAAAGATTGGCTAAAAGGTCACCAAATCTTTATTTTTAATGCAGTTTCTTATGTGTAGAACAGATTTTTGTTACCCCTGGCATCCTATACAGTCTTTGCTGTATGTAAAATGTTAACAGTTTTTTGGTCTTTTTTTATTAAGGTTGCTGGTTTATGTGGTAACTTTGATGGTGATATGATAAATGATTTCATGCTACCACAAGGGGGACCACCTGAGGTTCAGGCCAACACATTTGCCGATGGATGGAAGGTCAACTCTTATTGTGCTCCATCAAAAGTAATCACTGACACCTGTGAAAAAGTACCCCACAGAAAACCATGGGCTCAAAAACAATGTGCTATCATATCATCTAAGGTGTTTGCACCCTGCCATGCAGTGGTTCCTTACAAGAAGTACCTGGAAAAATGTATTTTTGATGCTTGTGCTTGTGACCTCGGAGGTGACTGTGAATGTTTGTGTACTGCTGTAGCAGCCTATGCACATGAATGTGCAGCTATGAATGTTCCAGTTCCGTGGAGAACAAAAGACTTTTGTAGTAAGTTTAATTATTTCTTTTTAAAATCTGAAGTAACAGCTCAAATGTGTTCAACATCGTCTGTGCTTTCCTATGCCTACCCTAACAATTTGTGTGTCGGTTAAATTAAAGGTAACAATAACATTGCATCCAAGTCATCATAATCATCAAAATGCTTTATCAGAAATCTGCCATCTACATGCGTTGTAATTAATTTTATCATTTACTTCTACTTTTAGAATGATACAATACACTTGCACTAAAATATAATTAGAAATTCATGTTGGTTTCTGAATTTATTAAAACATCTTTTAGAAACTTTGTCTTCGTGATACAATTTTAAATTTAGGAAATGACCATACTAAATTTTTTAAATAAGAGGTTACCTCCTGTAATCTGGTGGGATGGCTAAGTGTTCTATATACTGCAAATCACTTAATATTCGCGAGATGGTAACAATTTGCAAAAATTAGGTGTCTGATAAAGTTAAATCTAAGTTATTTTTTATGCCAATCCATGCTCAACCCCATCCCTATACCACTGTGGTAGCTCATTTGATAGAGTGTCTGCTCTGTAAGTAGGAGGTTGTGGGTTGTATTCCAGACTGGGTCTGATCCAAGACTTGAAAGTGGGTAGTGTCTGTTCTTTCAACAAACACTCGGCATTACGAAAAGGAAGTCACAGTTCTTTCAGATGGGAACTTAAATTAAACAAGGTCCCGTGTCATGGCAAGTCTGCTGTATAATGCCATCAGACCAATGCACAGGACATTTTTGCATTTTGTCTACAGCTGGCGATGTCTCGATATAAGTGAAATATTGCTGACTGGGATGTTAAACACCATTACTTAAACTCTCAACCCCACCCCTAACCCACCTTAAAAAATGTGATTTTTAAAATTTTACCTTGGTTTTTTACAGGTAAACAATGTGAGGACTGTAAGACTTACAACCCTTGTATATCACTGTGTCCAAAGAAAACCTGTGACAACAGACTTGTGTATGATCAACTCACTAAAGATTGTGAACAGGAAACATGTGTAGAAGGATGTGATATTAAACCTTGCCCTCCAGGTCAAGTTTTTGATAGTGCCGTACCACCCATGAAATGTATTCCAGAGCCATTCTGTAACACTACAGCCTGTATTATTAATGGTAAAAAGTACAGACAGAATGAAGCTATTACAGATGGATCTGTTTGTCAGATAAACTGTGAATTATGGTAATTACTTAGCTTATTTTGCCTCTGTGCACCAGTATCATTGCCTCTGTGCACCAGTATCATTGCCTCTGTGCAGATCTGTGCACCAGTATCATTGCCTCTGTGAAGATCTGTGCACCAGTATCATTGCCTCTGTGAAGATCTGTGCACCAGTATCATTGCCTCTGTGAAGATCTGTGCACCAGTATCATTGCCTCTGTGCAGATCTGTGCACCAGTATCATTGTAAAACATGTGAAAAATATTTCAGTATTAGTCTTCTTAGGTATTATGGGGTAATTATCAGTCATGGATTGCTGTCCAACCCAAATCTGAACATACCTTAGCATTAAGAATTATTAGACACATTTATTTATGCAATAGTTATTTATAGAAAGGGTCATACCTCTGGACTACCCAAGAATTTGGGCCTGGATGTCTAAGATGAAAGTTCACAAATCTGGACTGCCCAAGAGATGGGCTTGATTCTCTGTAATGAAAGTTAATGTACAGTTCACTAGTCAACTTTTACAAAAAATCAAAATTGGTTTTGTTTGTAAAACTCTAAAAGTGGGGAAACATTGTCTGATATTAATATGCCTAATATTTGGTAATGTTATCTTTGTTAACCCTATCACATAATGCGGTTTTATTCAATAAAATCAGGTTATGTATTGATGATAATGTGAAATAACTGTAAATCTTATGTTTTTTATTGTTTTATTTTTATAGCTTCTGTGATAATGGCCAAGTCAAAAGAAACGGTTTTTGTCCGACTACACCTGGACCTAAATGTATGTATACATTACTTCATATATATCACTCTGATTTTATGACACCTGATTTTGCAACAACTATTTTCCATTATCACATTTCTAAAGTTTAAACCAAGAAATACAAATATTTTGGGGCATTTGTTTTAGACAATGAAAAATAGAAAGTTGCGAAAATGGAACTCTCTCGTTTACTACAAACATTTAGAAGTATTGTGTGGTATGTTGCTGAAACCCTTTCCTGTTTCTATTTAAGATTACAAGAATAATCTTTATATTTTTTCCAGATTCTGTGTCTCCCACATTAACACCTGGTAAATGTACACAAAGTTTCTGGGGACCATGGATTAATCAGCATTCTCCTGTCAATGGTACAGATTTTGAGTACCTGTCAGCATCAGAACTTTCACAATTCTGTGTAAATGGCAAAATTACAAAGATCAATTGTTACACTGATGATCCACTGATGTCTGTTTCTTCTGATAGAACTGGAGAAACTTCAACCTGTCGATTGGAAACCGGATTTTTGTGTCGTAATATAGATAATTACCCATACAAATGCAGTGATTACAAGATACGCTACTTCTGTGAATGTCAAGGTGAGTATGCATTTCTGGTTGTCTTGGCAAGCATACTCATAACAAAATACAGAAATTTTGGGGTTGCCATGGTGAGTATACATTGCTGGTTACCATGGCAAGCATACTCTTATGTGGTTACCATGGTGAGTATACATAAGTGGTTACCATGACAAGTAATAACTCATAACATAATATGTTAAGTCAATGGTTGCCATGGTGAGTATACTTGTGTGGTTACCATTGCAAGTATAAACAACAAAATATGATATTTCTGTGGTGTCAATGCTGAATAAATTTTGTCCACAGGATGGGATGGTGTTGTTTACCTCAGTAAAAACAATTTTATATTTATCTGGTTAGTGGTTTAGGAAGACTGGAATAAATTAGATTACCAAGAAAAAAGTACTGATCTTTAGCAAGTGAAAAACAAATTTAGCTATAAAAACCCTCAGAAATTAGGAGTTATTATATTAACCAAATAATATGAATGTAAATAGCTGCCAAGAAACTACTGAATTCAGGATGCTTGTTTGTCTGTTTGCCTGTCTTTCAGTCAATCCTGTCTCTGTTCATTTTGTTCTGACTTTATCTCCCTGGGTATATCAGATCTAAGATTCATACTAGCTATATACATATATATACATTCTGTACATCATATCATTGTGACATGTAGCATGCTCCTAACAGAAACCAGCATCATATATAGCTCCTTGATTAATTTAATGGGTGTATTTTTCTTTTTCTGATAAATCTATTCATAAACTTGTTTGTCTAAGATAACACTCATTTCAGTTTTTATTTCTTCAATTATGTTAATCAGAAACATCAGGACCAACACCAAGGCCAACACCACAACCAACACCTGGACCAACATTTAGTGTTCAAAAAAATTATACTGGACCTCGATGTGGGTGGTCGTCATGGTTAAATAGCCACACACCAACAGCTGGTAAAGATGGTGGAGAATTTGAAACTATAGCAGGACTAAAATCAAAATATGGACTTTGCAGTAGTATTCAGAAAATCAAGTGTCGACGAGTGGGAGGAGTCCCCCCTCCACTTGGTGAAACACGACCTGTTGTCTGTGATGAAATAAATGGATTTGCATGTTACAACAAAGACCAGCCATCTCAAAGTTGCTATGACTACGAAGTTATGGTCAAGTGTTGGGATGAGATGTGTATGTATCATTTATTTTTCATCAAACAAATGTTGAGCGAAAAGTTATTTTTACTTGAGTTTAAGTCACAAAATAAATATTTTAAAATTGTACCTTGAAATGTAAAGATTTGAATTTTCGATGCTCAACTATTTTGCTTACATCATTAAAAAAAAAAAGTCTACACGTTGTTTACAGCATTAAGAAAATCTCAGAACACTAATGTTTACATTACTACATGTAGTTCCGAAAATATATTTTTTGAATTTTCTTTGAGTACATAAGATTACAGATTCAAGGGTTTAAATCCTGTTTTGACCTTAGGCATGTCCCTTTTTTAACACACTACTGGCTTACCCAAGTCACAAAATATTCAAGGGGGTTGGTTATAACTAGGTGTTAGTTGTTGGGATAAACCAGGTGACAAGAAATGGAGGGGAATTGTAACCAGGTAAATAAAACAAGGTGAATGTAGTGATAAGAAGGTGAAAAAGTAAGGGGTGGTTTTATTTTGGTAATGAGAAGTTGATAATGTAATCAAGGGGTAGTTTAATTATGGTGATGAGAAGGTGATAAATTAATCAAAGGGAAGTTTTATTATGGTGATGAGAAGGTGAAAAAGTAATAAAGGGGGGGGTATCATGGTGATGAGAAGTTGATAATGTAATCAAGGGGAGGTTTTATTATGGTGATGAGAAGTTGATAATGTAATCAAGGGGAGGTTTTATTATGGTGATGAGAAGGTAATAAATTAATCCATGGGAGGTTTTATTATAGTGATGAGAAGGTGATAAAGTAATCAAGGTGAGGTTTTATTATAGTGATGAGAAGGTGATAAGTAATCAAGGTGAGGTTTTATTATGGTGATGAGAAGGTGATAAATTAATCAAGGGGAAGTTTTATCATGGTGATGAGAAGGTAATAAAGTAATCAAGGGGAGGTTTTATTATAGTGATGAGAAGGTGATAAATTAATCAAGGGGAGGTTTTATTATGGCAATAGAAAGGTGACAAAGTAATCAAGGGGAGGTAATAAATTAATCAACGGGAGGTTTTATTATGGTGATAAGAAGGTGAAAAAGTATTCAAGGGGAAGTTTTATTATGGTGTTGAGAAGGTGATAAAGTAATCAAGGGGGGGGGGGGGGTATCATGGTGATGAGAAGGTGATAGAGTAATCAAGGGGAGGTTTTATTATGGTGATGAGAAGGTGATAAAGTAATCAAGGGGGGGGGGGTATCATGGTGATGAGAAGGTGATAAAGTAATCAAGGGGAGGTTTTATTAAAGTGATGAGAAGGTGATAAAGTAATCAAGGGGAGGTTTTATTATGGTGATGAGAAGGTGATAAATTAATCAAGGGGAGGTTTTATTAAAGTGATGAGAAGGTGATAAAGTAATCAAGAGGGGAGGTTTTATTATGGTGATGAGAAGGTGATAAATTAATCAAGGGGAGGTTTTATTATGGTGATGAGAAGGTGATAAAGTAATCAAGGGGAGGTTTTATTATGGTGATGAGAAGGTAATAAATTAATCATTTGGAGGTTTTATTATAGTGATGAGAAGGTGATAAAGTAATCAAGGTGAGGTTTTATTATAGTGATGAGAAGGTGATAAGTAATCAAGGTGAGGTTTTATTATGGTGATGAGAAGGTGATAAATTAATCAAGGGGAAGTTTTATCATGGTGATGAGAAGGTAATAAAGTAATCAAGGGGAGGTTTTATTATAGTGATGAGAAGGTAATAAAGTAATCAATGGGCGGTTTTATTATGGTGTTGAGAAGGTGATAAAGTAATCAAGGGGGGGTATCATGGTGATGAGAAGGTGATAAATTAATCAAGGGGAGGTTTTATTATGGCAATAGGAAGGTGACAAAGTAATCAACGGGAGGTTTTATTATGGTGATAAGAAGGTGAAAAAGTATTCAAGGGGAAGTTTTATTATGGTGTTGAGAAGGTGATAAAGTAATCAAGGGGGGGGTATCATGGTGATTGAGAAGGTGATAGAGTAATCAAGGGGAGGTTTTATTATGGTGATGAGAAGGTGATAAAGTAATCAAGGGGGGGTATCATGGTGATGAGAAGGTGATAAATTAATCAAGGGGAGGTTTTATTATGGCAATAGGAAGGTGACAAAGTAATCAACGGGAGGTTTTATTATGGTGATAAGAAGGTGAAAAAGTATTCAAGGGGAAGTTTTATTATGGTGTTGAGAAGGTGATAAAGTAATCAAGAGGGGGGGTATCATGGTGATGAGAAGGTGATAGAGTAATCAAGGGGAGGTTTTATTATGGTGATGAGAAGGTGATAAAGTAATCAAGGGGGGGGTATCATGGTGATGAGAAGGTGATAAAGTAATCAAGGGGAGGTTTTATTAAAGTGATGAGAAGGTGATAAAGTAATCAAGGGGAGGTTTTATTATGGTGATGAGAAGGTGATAAATTAATCAAGGGGAGGTTTTATTAAAGTGATGAGAAGGTGATAAAGTAATCAAGGGGAGGTTTTATTATGGTGATGAGAAGGTGATAAATTAATCAAGGGGAGGTTTTATTATGGTGATGAGAAGGTGGTAAAGTAATCCAGGGGAGGTGATAAAGTAATCAAGGGGGGTTATCATGGTGATGAGAAGGTGATAAGTAATCAAGAGGAGGTTTTATTTTGATGATGTGAAGGTGATAAGTAATCAAGGGGAGGGGTTATTATGGTGATAAGAAGATGATAAAGTAATCAAGGGGAGGGGTTATTATGGTGATAAGCAAGATGGCAAAGTTAAATAAATAAATTATTCTGAGGATTTATTAACATTATTACAGAATATAAACAGTGAAACCTATATCAGCATTTTTTACATGTTTGTTTATGTTTAATTCAGGTGAACCAGGCCATACTTCTGCATCTCCGAGTGAACATACCATGACAACTGCTAGTAAGTTTATATTGTTAAGTAGCTGGTATGTGTATTTTTCCATCATTCTGTAATTGTAACTTTATTGAGAATTATACTTATAAAGTAAAATGGTTTATAATAAATCATTTTATGTTACTGCCTGGGTTTGAATCCAAATATGGAAGATCCTGGTTATAGAAAGTTTGATTACAGAAATTCAGTGGTTTTCTCTGGGTATTCCTGTTTCTTCCACAATCCTGGAATTGACTTTATCAAAATAAATGAAAGAACTTTGACTTTGGTGTAAAACATCATTACTCTACCAATGTCGTATCTTTTCAAGGTCGTTACAGAGTGTATATTGGCAATTGACAATTTACTGGAATATTGGCCCCGTACCTAGAATGTTAGATCTACAGCTGGAATATTAGACCAGTATCTGAAGTTCTACAGCTGGAATATTGGTCCAATATCTGTAACTTATGATACATCACATGATCCTTGTATTTTTTTAAATTTAAAAACACTAAACTTCTAGCCAAAATCGGACACCCACACACTTCTGGTAATCAAAATATGACTGTATGTGTCATTTCTATTATCTGTAACTAGTACTGTTTTGTGTTTTAGGCCAGGATACATCTAGGCTCTTGTTGTGGTATGCAAATGTCTAAGAGTTCATTGTGACTGATTAGATGAACATCTCAAATCAAATCAGAGATGATGAGTTGATGGTCAGCTATTGTTTCATCGACCATTTTAAGTATTTTTATTTAAAAATTTTAATTGGATAAGCTGTTCACATGTTTAATGTTAATTTTCTGATAGCACATTTGTATTTTAATGTTCAATTTCAGTTGTTTGTGGACCAGGTGAGACATACGAGACCTGTGCTTATCAATGTAATGAACTGTGTGATGTGTTATCTAAAAAGATGACTGTTTGTGATCTTGCTGAGAATAACTGTGTACCCATGTGTAAAAAGGTCAACTTTGTCTGTGGAAAGGGAGAAAAATTATCACAAAATAATGCCTGTATCAAGGAATCTATGTGTCCTTGTTTGAAGCAGGATGGGTCAATGGCAAAGGTAAGAAGATTCATTCATTTTTGTCAAGCCTGGCATTGCCATAAGGCGAGACTTAGTTGTTACTTTTCTGGTGTCATCTATGTGGCGGTGGTGTGTCAAAATGTGAAAGTTTATGTTAAAGTAATGAATTTTCTACTTGATCAAAAACTAACCAGGCAAGACGTTGAATTCCTGAGAATTCTTGTTTTCTAGAGAATTTAAAAATTGAATCCGCTATAATTTACATATATCCTAATTTTGAAATAGGCCATGTCCAAACAAGCTTAATTAAATAATGTCTGCATATAGATGCCAAATTGCAGGATGACTTGGATAAAACAATGCTTGTATGAAAATGGCCATTTTGTAGGGTAAGTTTTCATTTGAAGATAATATCCTGTTTTTACAGACTAAGAACTGCTTTAATAATTTGTAACCTAACCTGTCTTATTTCTTCAGCCAATGGAGAAATGGGTAAATTCCGTGGATAATTGTGAGGTGTGTCAGTGTGTCAACAATACCCAAACCTGTGCCAGAAACCAGTCTGAAACTTGTGCAAAACGACCAACACCAGCACCGACTCCAGGAAGTAAGTATAATATATTCTCAAATGCATTAAAATTTTTATTAATCATCACCTTTTGTTAAAAATACTGTGGCCATAACTGAGATGGCAAATTTATTGAAAGGCATTTAAACAGACAGTAATTTTTAAAGAGAATGTTTGAGTAAAGCTGCATTAGCGTTACATTGGCTTACAGATCACACTGTGTATAACCATCTAGGTTAGAATCTTGAGATATTGTGGAAAAGTTTGTCACTTCCATTGTTGAAGACCAGTGTTTTTTTTAAGACTCTACTGATTTTCTCCACACCAGAACTTTCGAACTCTAAGAAACTTGACTTGGGATTACACTCGATTACTTCATTGCTGAACCACTCTATAAATTCCTTTTATATTTTCTTATACTTTTTTTGTCAACAATAAACCAAGTAGCATCTATTAAGCATGGTTTTTCTGTGTTTTGTTTTTTAATTCATACTTAAATCAGCATTTATTACTATTTATAGAACCACTTTATCCACATCCAAAATGTCATTGGACATACTGGATCAATGTGGACAGTCCGCTGACTGGAACTGGTGACTCGGAAACCATATCAGTCATAAGATCGAAAAATAGCTTCTGTGAAAATCCTACCAATATAGAATGCCGAGCCACAACTACGAAGCAGGAGGCATTATCTATGGGACAGAAAGTGACATGTGACTTAACAACAGGATTGAAGTGTCTTAACTGGGAAAATGGTGGCCATTGTAACGATTATGAAGTACGATTCTACTGCCCTTGTGCAAGTAAGTTAAACTTGCTGTTTGTAAAATCAGCATAAACATACAGTTTGCTCATAATTGAACCATCTTTTTTTATTATATGGAGATACCGTACAGCAGTTTTTTTTTCATGGCATATTTTTGCAGTAATGTAAAAAAGAAAATAGTAAAGATGAGTGAATTGTTTTAGATCACCAAAATAAATATGCTAAATGACATTTTCTTGTTGAAATCAGCAAAATTCGGCCCTGCTTAAATAATCTGCTATACAGTATTCAGAAAAGCATCCAGACATGATATTTATTATATTTTTTTCATTAAAATCTTTTTTGATTGTTTGGTTAACACCATTCATAATCCACTTATCAAGGACAACAACCCTATATTTACAGAGTTATCCCCCTTGATGATTTTCACTCGACCAACTTGTAACTTCCAGATATATATATATATATATATATATATATATATATATATATATATATATGTATATATATATATGTATATATATATATATCGCACAAAGACTTTTCCAGAATCTTTAAGTTTACCTACCTTAGACCAATATTTCCAGAGTTATTTCCCTTTGTTTTTTTCCTCTGACCTCATTAGTTTTGTGATATATAATATGCTTTCAAGAATCATATCTTAACTTTTCAACTCAATTCCAATCCCAGTTAGGCTGATCCTAGTGTGAGTCTGTTTGTCACTTTATTTACCAAAAATGGGTAGTTTTCTCTGGAGACTCCAGTTTTATTCACTATTACTAATTTTATTGCCTGAATGCTAGTGAAATAGTCTTGACTGGAGTATAAATCATCATTTCTCCACTCCACTCCTTTGCTATTTTTGTAGTTAAAAAATTTAGAAAAATGAACAACTTTTTCTCTGTTTTATAGGTACTGTTTCACCAGCACCTGGTGCAACTGGAGTTCCAACTGCAGTACCAGTAACAGACAAATATGGTAAACCAATCATAACACCAGTATGTGGATGGTCAAGATGGATCAATACAGATAATCCTACCATCATGAAGCCAGGAAAACCATTTGCCGGAGATATTGAATCTATTGCTAGCATTCGCAATTTGGTACCATCATGTAACTTTGAACAAATGACAAAAATAGAATGTAGAACAGCATCTGGTCATATTTCATCCTACAAAACAGGAGAGATCTTGTCCTGCGACAGAATAAGAGGGCTACGTTGTCACAACAATCTGCAAAAAGATAAAAAGTGTAATGACTATGAAGTAAGAATTTACTGTGATTGTAACATTACCCCATCACCCGCTCCAAGTATTGGTGAAACAGGAAAGCCAACCATTGCCCCAGCTGTTTGTGGCTGGACAACATGGTTGAATGGAAACAAACCTGGAGAAGTTTCTGAAATGGAAATATTCCGAGATTTGCATAAACAGTTTACTTTCTGTGATACTGCTGATATAACTGCCATAGAGTGTCGTCAGAGTGGTACAGGATTATCCATACAAGCAGCTGGCCAACAGAATATAATATGTGATTTGAATCATGGAGGTTTGTTCTGTTTTAACAGAGATCAAGTCAATGGAAAATGTTATGACTATGAGATCAGAATCTTGTGTGAACCAAAAGGAATCGATTGCTCACAACCAACCCTAAACCCTTCTCAAGGAGGAACAGGTTATCCGACAGCAAAACCACTAACTGACAAATTTGGCAATCCAATAGCTACTCCAAGTCCAGGATCAGGCGGTCAACCAACAGCACAGCCACAAACTGACATTTTTGGCAACCCAATAGCTACTCCAAGTCCAGGATCAGGAGGTCAACCAACAGCACAGCCACAAACTGACAAGAATGGCAATCCAATAGTTAACCCACTAACTGACAAGTTTGGCAATCCAATAGCTAATCCAGCAACTGACAAGTATGGCAATCCAATAGCTACACCAATTCCAGGATCAGGTGGTCAACCAACAGCACAGCCACTTACTGACAAGAATGGCAATCCAATAGCTACCCCATTTACTGACAACTATGGCCATCCAATAGTTAACCCATTGACTGACAAGTATGGCAATCCAATAGCTACTCCAAGTCCAGGATTAGGTGGTCAACCAACAGCACAGCCACAAACTGACAAGAATGGCAATCCAATAGTTAACCCACTAACTGACAAGTTTGGCAATCCAATAGTTAACCCATTGACAGACAAGTATGGCAATCCAATAGCTACTCCAGGTCCAGGATCAGGCGGTCAACCAACAGCACAGCCACTTACTGACAAGAATGGTAATCCAATAGCTACCCCATTTACTGACAGATATGGCCATCCAATAGTTAACCCATTGACAGACAAGTATGGCCATCCAATAGCTACCCCAGGTCCAGGATCAGGTGGTCAACCAACAGCACAGCCACTTACTGACAAGAATGGCAATCCAATAGCTACCCCATTTACTGACAGGTATGGCCATCCAATAGTTAATCCATTGACAGACAAGTATGGCAATCCAATAGCTAATCCAAGTCCAGGATCAGGAGGTCAACCAACAGCACAGCCACAAACTGACAAGAATGGCAATCCAATAGTTAACCCACTAACTGACAAGTTTGGCAATCCAATAGCTAATCCAGCAACTGACAAGTATGGTAATCCAATAGCTACACCAATTCCAGGATCAGGTGGTCAACCAACAGCACAGCCACTTACTGACAAGAATGGTAATCCAATAGCTACTCCACTAACTGACAAATATGGCAATCCAATAGCTAACCCACTGACTGACAAGTTTGGCAATCCAATAGCTACCCCAGGTCCAGGATCAGGCGGTCAACCAACAGCACAGCCACTTACTGACAAGAATGGTAATCCAATAGCTAACCCACTAACTGACAAATATGGCAATCCAATAGCTAACCCACTAACTGACAAGTATGGCAATCCAATAGCTACTCCAATTCCAGGATCAGGTGGTCAACCAACAGCACAGCCACAAACTGACAAGAATGGCAATCCAATAGTTAACCCACTAACTGACAAGTTTGGCAATCCAATAGCTAATCCACTAACTGACAAATATGGCAATCCAATAGCTACCCCAGGTCTAGGATCAGGCGGTCAACCAACAGCACAGCCACAAACTGACAAGTATGGTAATCCAATAGCTACACCAATTCCAGGATCAGGCGGTCAACCAACAGCACAGCCACAAACTGACAAGAATGGCAATCCAATAGTGAACCCACTAACTGACAAGTTTGGCAATCCAATAGCTAATCCAGCAACTGACAAGAATGGCCATCCAATAGCTACACCAATTCCAGGATCAGGTGGTCAACCAACAGCACAGCCACTTACTGACAAGAATGGCAATCCAATAGCTACCCCACTAACTGACAAGTTTGGCAATCCAATAGTTAATCCATTGACTGACAAGTATGGCAATCCAATAGCTATCCCCACTGACTGACAAGAATGGCAATCCAATAGCTACTCCAAGTTCAGGATCAGGTGTTCAACCAACAGCACAGCCACTGACTGACAAGTATGGCAATCCCATAGCTACCCCATTTACTGACAAGAATGGCAATCCAATAGTTAACCCATTGACTGACAAGTATGGCAATCCAATAGCTACTCCAGGTCCAGGATCAGGCAGTCAACCAACAGCACAGCCACTTACTGACAAGAATGGTAATCCAATAGCTACCCCATTTACTGACAAGAATGGCAATCCAATAGTTAACCCATTGACTGACAAGTATGGCAATCCAATAGCTACTCCAGGTCCAGGATCAGGCTGGTCAACCAACAGCACAGCCACTTACTGACAAGAATGGCAATCCAATAGCTACCCCATTTACTGACAAGAATGGCAATCCAATAGTTAACCCATTGACTGACAAGTATGGCAATCCAATAGCTACTCCAAGTCAAGGATCAGGTGGTCAACCAACAGCACAGCCACTTACAGACAAGAATGGCAATCCAATAGCTACACCACTGACTGACAAATATGGCAATCCAATAGCTACCCCACTAACTGACAAGAATGGCAATCCAATAGCTACCCCAGGTCAAGGATCAGGCGGTCAACCAACAGCAGAGCCACTTACTGATAAGAATGGCAATCCAATAGCTACCCCACTAACTGACAAATATGGCAATCCAATAGCTAACCCACTAACTGACAAGTTTGGCAATCCAATTGCTACACCGATTCCAGGATCAGGTGGTCAACCAACAGCACAGCCACTTACTGACAAGAATGGTAATCCAATAGCTACCCCATTCACTGACAAGAATGGCAATCCAATAGTTAACCCATTGACTGACAAGTATGGCAATCCAATAGCTACTCCGAGTCAAGGATCAGGTGGTCATCCAAATATACATCCACAAACTGACAAGTATGGCAACCCAATAGCTACTCCCAGTCAGGGATCAGGTGGTCAACCAACAGCACAGCCACTTACAGACAAGAATGGTAATCCAATAGCTATCCCAACACATGGAGCTGGTAGTCAAATATATTGTTTTTCAGGTTGGTCTGGTTGGATAAATAAGGTTCATCCAAATACAGGTGCTGGAGATAGAGAATATCTCACAGAGCAGGAAAAAGGAATGTTTTGTTTTGGAGGAAAAATAACTAAGATTGAATGTATAACTGCTGATGGTGGTGATATTCCATATTACTCAGCAGGAGAGGCCAGCACCACAGTGTAACCTAGAAACTGGACTGACCTGTCAGAATGCAGATAACTACCCTCTGGTCTGTAACGACTATAAGATCCGCTACTTCTGCCAATGTCAAGGTTAGACATATTTTCTCTTGGCTTTAAAACTTCTATATTTATGCATTTGTACAGACATATTGCTAAGTTTTATCTAAATATAAGTACAAAACCGCATTTTTTTGCCTATATGTTTGTTTACGTAAATATTTTAGATTTGTTTTCCAATACGAACTATGTTGCTATAGCAATTTTTAACAATTTGTTTAAGTATGGTAAAAGTAACTGATTTTAAATTGAATTTGAATGGTTTTATAACAGCTTTAGTGTGTCACTATGGCAACAAAATCTGCTAGAGTGTGGGATAAAGCAACTGAATGATAGGTAGAGGAATTTACTGGAAAGAGCTAATCATTTCAAAACTTAACCTTAATTCAAAGCTTGTTTCACAAGGTGTAGCCTTAGTTTAGTGATGACTTGTGTTATTGAGTACTTGATGTTCAGACAAACTAAAGTGATGACTTGTTAGCTTACCTGAGCAAATGCTTAAGGTGAACTATTGTGATGGTAATTTGTCCTTTGTCCGTCGTCCATAAACTTTTGGTTATACTTTAAACTTTTACCTTAGTTATTTCATTTACAACATCCTTAGGTCATCTATTTCAGATTTGCACAAATGGTAGCCATGGGGCTCAAAATGGGGAAATTGTAAGGCACTGAGTTAGGAAATTGCTAAAAATTATATATTTGTCACTATATCTTGAAAACTATTAACTTTTTGTATAGGCATGTATATTAGAATATTGTAGGTATTGACATGACAATCATTTTGATATATGGTACAAAGTCATATGTTGAAAAGTCAAAGTCACAGTTGCAAAAGAAGACTTGAATTACTAATTATCTTGAAAACTTTTAACTTTTGGTATAGACATGTATAATAGAATATTGAAGGTATTGCGACAATGATCATTTTGATATATGGTTCAAGGTCATATTTTGAAAGGTCAAGGTCACAGTTTCAGACAAACTAAAGTGATGACTTGTGTTATTAGTACTTGATGTTCAGACAAATTAAAGTGATGACTTGTGTTATTTAGTACTTGATGTTCAAACAAACTAAAGTGATGACTTGTGTTATTTAGTACTTGATGTTCAAACAAACTAAAGTGATGACTTGTGTTATTTTGTACTTGATGTTCAAACAAACTAAAGTGATGACTTGTGTTATTTAGTACTTGATGTTCAAACAAACTAAAGTGATGACTTGTGTTATTTTAGTACTTGATGTTCAAACAACTAAAGTGATGACTTGTGTTATTTAGTACTTGATGTTCAAACAAACTAAAGTGATGACTTGTGTTATTTTGTACTTGATGTTCAAACAAACTAAAGTGATGACTTGTGTTATTTAGTACTTGATGTTCAAATAAACTAAAGTGATGACTTGTGTTATTTTGTACTTGATGTTCAAACAAACTAAAGTGATGACTTGTGTTATTTAGTACTTGATGTACAGACAAACTAAAGTGATGACTTGTGTTATTTAGTACTTGATGTTCAGACAAACTACTCTGCTGTTACTTCTTAAACTTTTATTTAATTTACATATCTGTATACACATGTATATACAACTCTGTTTGAAAAAGAGAACTTGATTTTTTTTATGTTTTCAGCACTCATCAAGAACACAGTTTTAATTTCGTGTGGCCAGTCCATTGGCATGTACCACATCTTGTGTCTCACCATTTGTTAACCTTTGAAACATTCTTTCAGTCTATCACTCTTCACTGATGATGTCATATTGTCATTTAGTGATTAAATATTCTCATAAAAATAATGAAAGCAAATAACAAAATGAATGCCATTTCTTATGTTTTCTTTCTCAAGGAAGAATTTATTTTATTATTATTATTATTATTTATATATATATATATATATATATATATATATATATATATATATATATATATATATATATATATATATATATTTATTTATTTATTTATTTTGTCTACAGGCCAATCAACAAGTTCATACACAGGATCTCACCTCACTGTGTCGCCAGGCCAGCATGGAACAGGTCAGCCTACAGCAGTCCCCCATGCATGTATAACTCGCTGGTCACAGTGGATAAACAAAGATAATCCAGTCAGTGATGGAATGGAAAGGGAATTCATGCAAGCTTATGAGAAGAAATTATTCTGTGGGTTTGGTCAACTTACACAGATTGAGTGCAAGACTGCCGATGTTTATGGCATCCCGTATCATATGACCGGAGACACTGGAACCATCTGTAATATACAGACAGGATTGACATGTTTGAACCTGAACAATCATCCTTCAATGTGTCATGATTACAAAATCAGATATTTCTGCCAGTGTTCTGGTATGTATATGTTAAAATTTTCCTGTTTGTTGAAATGATATCTTGATATCCAATCTAGATTTTTTACACTTTTATCAAACTTGGATGATCTGTAATAATAACATTATTCCTGGCCCCATTTTCACAATCATGTCATCTGTAATTATGATATTATTCCTGGCCCCATTTTCACAATCATGTCATCTGTAATTATGATATTATTCCTGGCCCCATTTTCACAATTGTTCCCTAACTAAAATTCACCTTGACTCAAATAAAGCAGGTTTTGGCAATTTCTATTGGAGCTATAAATATCCATTTTAACCATATATAACAAATGTATTGTTCTCTGCTGTCCCACATTCAATATCTACTGGCCAAATATTTTACTCACTGTCCCTTATCAGTTTTTACTGATTTTGATCTGTTCTCCACTTTCTCAATTTGCTCTCCATTGTACCCATGTGTTTTTTTTAAGCTCACTTGAGCACAAACTGCTCAAGTGAGCTATTGTGATGGGTCATTGTCCATCGTGCGTCGTGCGTCAACTTTTGATTGTTAACACTCCTGAGGCCCCAATTTGAATTCAATCTTAATCAAACTTGCTCAGAATGATCCACTTGACAAAAGCTAGCTCAAGTTCGCAGATGGGCCATGTTGGGTCAATAAGTAGGTCACTAGGTCAAATAATAGAAAAACCATGTTAACCCTCCTGAGGCCCCAATTTGAGTGCAATCTTCATCAAACTGAGTCAGAATGAACCTCTTGACAAACGCTAGCTCAAGTTCATATATGAGCCATGTTGGGTCAATAAGCAGGTCACTAGGTCAAATGATCGAAAAACCATGTAAACACTCCTGAGGCCCCAATTTGAGTGCAACCTTCATCAAAAATTGTCAGAATGATCCTCTTGACAAAATTTAGTTCGAGTTTGTATATGGGCCATGTTAGGTCAATAAGAAGGTCATTAGGTCAAATTCCAGAAAAAACCATGTTAACACTCCTGAGGCCCCAATTTGAGTGCAATCTTCATCAAACTTGCTCAGAATGATCCCCTTTACAAAAGCTAGCTCAAGTTCGTTTATTGGCCATGTTGGGTCAGTAAGTAGGTCACTAGAATAAATAATAGAAAAACCTTGTTAATATTCCTGAGGCACCAATTTAAGTCCAATCTTTATTAGACTTAGTCAGAACGAACCTCTTGACAAAAGCTAGCTCGAGTTTGTATATGGCCCATGTTGGGTCAATAAGTAGGTCACTAGGTCAAATTACAAAAAAAAACCTTGCTAACACATCTGAGGGCTCAATTTTAGTCCAATTTTCATCAAACTTAGTCAGAATGATCCTCTTGACAAAAGCTAGCTGAAGTTAGTTTACTGGTTATGTTGTGTTAATAATTAGGTCTCTAGGTCAAATTATATTAAAACCTTGTGAACACATCTAAGGGCTCAATTTTAGACCAATCTTCATCACACTTGCTGAGACTGATCCTCCTGACAAAAGCTAGCTCAGGTTTGTATATGGGTCATGTTGGGTCAATAAGTAGGTCACTAGTTCGAAATATAGGAAAAATCTTTTTTAAAAATAGAAGCTTCAGTTTGCCAAAACCAAGCTGAGTGTACGTCATTTTCAGGTGAGCATCCAGGGCCTTCATGGCCCTCTTGTATCTCTCTTCATCTGTTCTTTGTTGTTCCTCATCTGTTCTCCCGGTATCTCTTATTTATTCTCAATTTTTCCTTATTTGTTCATTGCTGTTCCCCATCTGTTCTCCAATCTATCTTATTTATTCTCCATTGTTCCTTATCTGTTCTTTGCTGTTCCCATCTGTTCTCCACTCTATCTTAATTATTATCCATTGTTCCTTATCTGTTCTTTGCTGTTCCCATCTGTTCTCCACTATATCTTATTTATTCTCCATTGTTCCTTATTTGTTCTTTGCTGTTCTCCATATGTTCTCCCCTGTCCCCCATGTGTTTTATTAACATTATATTGTAATTGTTTTAGGTGATTTTTTCAGTTTTTGTCTTATCTACAACAAACTTACCTAGGATTATTCCTCTTGACAAGAATTAGGTCAAGTTTGTATATAGATCAAGTTTCATCAAAATGTAGGTCATATAGTGGGATCATAAAAATACCTTGTTAACATGCTACAAGCCAGTATTGTAATCTGACCACTGCGGTAGCTCAGTTAGTAGAGTGCTCGCTTTGTAAGTGGGAGGTTGTGGGTTCGAACCTATAGCTGGTGACGTCTCAATATAAGTGAAACATTCTTGACTTGGATGTTAAACACGATTACTTAATCTCAACTCAGTATTGTAATCTAATCTTCTTCATATATGCTCATCCTTTTGACAAAATGGGTCACATATATGGATCATATTAGATCAAGAAGTAGATCAGTCATGAAAAACAAATTGTCAACAGTGTAGAGGCTACATAATGCCAAATTTTTTTCCCAGGTACTTTACAATCCCTTTTTTGTTAAACTATCTGTCTATCCACCTGTTTCTCCACACATCTACAATCTAACATATCCATAACAGCAACCTGTCCATAGTGGTCACCTGTGTAAAGTGGCCATAATGACCTGGTCAAACATAAGACCACTATAGACAAGATTGACTATCTATGTATCTATCCATCTTTCTATCTATCTATCAGATAATATTTTTTTTTATGAAAATCACCTTTGTTACTTATGGTACATTTGAATGATGCTTAAAATCCTGATTTTTGTTGTTGTTTAAATACAAGTCAAATCCTAATTTGTGTAGAATTTGTTTGATTCTTGGATTTTTGAGTGAGATTATGAATTTTCAAATTATTTTTCTGGAATTTTCTTCACCATGCTTTGAAGAATTTTTGGTTTTTGGCATATGGGTTACAGCCCTCAAAGTTTTTCATTTCTGTTTTTATTTATTTATTTATTTATTTATTTTCTGTTTGTTTCTCATGCTTTAATATTTTGGTCCTATAGTTTTGTAATCAGTAACAACAAAATTTAAAGGGAAACGTTTTCATTCTATTACAATCTAAATCAGTTTAAGCTTGTGCATGTTTTTTTTTTTAAAGTTTTGTTTATAAAAAAGGTGAGCTATTTTTCAAGGATTACAATGGTACACAAAATTACTCAAAATAATAATATAAAAAAAACTTTATCAGAATTCTTAATAATTGATGTTTTATAAACACAACTAGATTGTCACAAAAGATGCAGTGCAACTTCCTCTTTTTTTTATTAAAATTTTTCAGCACAACCAACAGCACAGCCACTAACTGACAAGAATGGTAATCCAATAGCTACCCCACTAACTGACAAGTTTGGCAATCCAATGGCTAACCCACTGACTGACAAGTTTGGCAATCCAATAGCTACCCCAGGTCCGGGATCAGGCGGTCAACCAACAGCACAGCCACTTACTGACAAGAATGGCAATCCAATAGCTACACCAATTCCAGGATCAGGTGGTCAACCAACAGCACAGCCACTTACTGACAAGAATGGTAATCCAATAGTTAACCCACTAACTGACAAGTTTGGCAATCCAATAGCTAACCCACTAACTGACAAGTTTGGCAATCCAATAGCTACCCCAGGTCCAGGATCAGGCGGTCAACCAACAGCACAGCCACTTACTGACAAGAATGGCAATCCAATAGCTACCCCACTAACTGACAAATATGGCAATCCAATAGCTAACCCACTGACTGACAAGTTTGGCAATCCAATAGCTACTCCAACTCAAGGATCAGGTGGTCACCCAACAGCACAGCCACTTACTGACAAGAATGGTAATCCAATAGCTACCCCACTAACTGACAAATATGGCAATCCAATAGCTTACCCACTGACTGACAAGTTTGGCAATCCAATAGCTACTCCAAGTCTAGGATCAGGTGGTCAACCAACAGCACAGCCACAAACTGACAAGAATGGCAATCCAATAGCTACCCCATTTACTGACAAGTATGGCCATCCAATAGTTAACCCAGCAACTGACAAGTATGGCAATCCAATAGCTACACCAATTCCAGGATCAGGTGGTCAACCAACAGCACAGCCACAAACTGACAAGAATGGTAATCCAATAGTTAACCCACTAACTGACAAATTTGGCAATCCAATAGCTAATCCACAAACTGACAAGAATGGCAATCCAATAGCTACCCCAGGTCCAGGATCAGGAGGTCAACCAACAGCACAGCCACAAACTGACAAGAATGGAAATCCAATAGCTACTCCAAGTCCAGGATCAGGCGGTCAACCAACAGCACAGCCACAAACTGACAAGAATGGCTATATAGTTAACCCACTAACTGACAAGTTTGGCAATCCAATCGCTAATCCAGCAACTGACAAGAATGGCAATCCAATAGCTACACCAATTCCAGGATCAGGTGGTCAACCAACAGCACAGCCACTTACTGACAAGAATGGCAATCCAATAGCTACCCCACTAACTGACAAGTTTGGCAATCCAATCGTTAATCCACTAACTGACAAGAATGGCAATCCAATAGCTACCCCAGGTCCAGGATCAGGTGGTCAACCAACAGCACAGCCACTTACTGACAAGAATGGCAATCCAATAGTTACCCCACTGACTGACAAGTATGGCCATCCAATAGTTAACCCATTGACAGACAAGTATGGCAATCCAATAGCTACTCCAAGTCCAGGATCAGGCGGTCAACCAACAGCACAGCCACAAACTGACAAAAATGGCAACCCAATAGCCAATCCAAGTCCAGGATCAGGTGGTCAACCAACAGCACAGCCACTAACTGACAAGAATGGTAATCCAATAGCTACCCCACTGACTGACAAGTATGGCCATCTAATAGTTAACCCATTGACAGACAAGTATGGCAATCCAATAGCTACTCCAAGTCCAGGATCAGGTGGTCAACCAACAGCACAGCCACAAACTGACAAGAATGGCAATCCAATAGCTACTCCAAGTCCAGGATCAGGTGGTCAACCAACAGCACAGCCACTTACTGACAAGAATGGCAATCCCATAGCTACCCCACTGACTGACAAGTTTGGCAATCCAGTAGTTAAACCACTAACTGACAAGAATGGCAATCCAATTGTTACGCCAGGCCCAGGATCGGGTGGTCAACCAACAGCTCAGCCACTTACTGACAAGTATGGCAATCCAATAGCAACTCCACACCAGGGAGGTAGCGGTCATCCTTCAGTAGCCCCAAGTACCTGTTCATCTAAGTGGTCAAGCTGGATTAACAAAGATAATCCAAATGTTGGCGATGGAGAAAGAGAATTTATGACAGATACAGAAAAGGCCAAATTCTGTGGAAGTGGAAGGATTACAAAGATAGAGTGTATAACAGCAGATGGTGGTGATATCCCATATTATTCTTCTGGAGAGATTGGTACAACATGTGATGTAGGCACTGGATTAACATGTTTGAATGCCAACAATTTCCCAATGCCATGTAGTGATTACAAAGTCAGATACTACTGTGATTGTCCAGGTAAATGATTTATTTGTTGTTCATATCCACAGAGATACAGGTTGATTTTTTGTTTTTCAACAATCTTCAGATTCAAATTTCCTAAATTGAACTGATTATCCAAAGTAATATTAGAAACTTTGAAATTTATTTTAAAGGTATTTATTTTGTATTAACAAATACTCTTGTTATATATATCGAGAAAAAGTTTGCTTTTTACTTGCTTCTACTAGCATGCATATATTTTGCACAATGCATAAAGAGATATTTATACATTTTTTATTTGATTGAACATTTAATGAGAGTAGATCCAGTTAAGTATTATTTCACCTACTTGTAAATAGAGATGTAAGTTCTTGAATGCTGAAAGAAACTGAAATGACCCCCCCCCCTTTTGATTAAAAGAAAAAAAATTAATTCAAATCAGTAAAAAGGCATAAACCATTGAAAACCAGTAAAAGTTTATCTGAAAACCAAAACTGCCCTGAGTGTGACCATTACCTGGAAATTAGAATTCACTGTTCCTGATGCTATGACGATAATTTGGTATCACTGTTCCTGGTGCTATGAGGGTAATTTGTTAGCACTGTTATGACCATTGTTGATGGTTTATGGTTTTGATGCTATAAGAAGCACTTTATGGTCATCTGTACATTACTCTTTCAGTTCAGCCAACTGCTGTACCTGGTCAAGGACAAAATGGTCAACCAACACCTCATCCACAAACTGACAAGAATGGCAATCCCATAGCTACCCCACTGACTGACAAGTTTGGCAATCCAATAGTTAACCCACTAACTGACAAGAATGGCAATCCAATTGTTACCCCTGGCCCAGGATCAGGTGGTCAACCAACAGCACAGCCACTAACAGACATTTATGGCAATCCAATTGCTACTCCAAGTCCAGGATCAGGTGGTCAACCAACAGCACAACCACTAACTGACAAGAATGGCAATCCAATAGCTACCCCACTAACTGACAAGTATGGACATCCAATAGTTAACCCACTGACTGACAAGAATGGCAATCCAATAGCTACTCCAGGTCCAGGAGCAGGTGGTCAACCAACAGCACATCCACTAACTGACAAGAATGGCAATCCAATAGCTACTCCAGGTCCAGGATCAGGTGGTCAACCAACAGCACAGCCACTAACTGACAAGAATGGCAATCCAATAGCTACCCCACTGACTGACAAGTATGGCAATCCAATAGCTACTCCACTAACTGACAAGTATGGCAATCCAATAGCTACTCCAGGTCTAGGATCAGGTGGTCAACCAACAGCTCAGCCACTTACTGACAAGTATGGCAATCCAATAGCAACTCCACACCAGGGAGGTAGTGGTCATCCTACAGTAGCCCCAAGTACCTGTTCATCTAAGTGGTCAAGCTGGATTAACAAAGATAATCCAAATGTTGGCGATGGAGAAAGAGAATTTATGACAGATACAGAAAAGGCCAAATTCTGTGGAAGTGGAAGGATTACAAAGATAGAGTGTATAACAGCAGATGGTGGTGATATCCCATATTATTCTTCTGGAGAGATTGGTACAACATGTGATGTAGGCACTGGATTAACATGTTTGAATGCCAACAATTTCCCAATGCCATGTAGTGATTACAAAGTCAGATACTACTGTGATTGTCCAGGTAAATGATTTATTTGTTGTTCATATTCACAGAGATACAGGTTTATTGAATAAGAGCTGTGTTTTTAAAAAATCTTTAGATTCAAATTTTTATAATTTTACTGATTATCCAAAGTACCTTTACAAAGAAGAAACTGAAATGACACCTCCCCCCCTTTGATAAAAAAACAATTTAAATCAATTAAAGTCAGTAAAAAGGCATCAACTATTGAAAACCAATAAAAGTTTATCTGAAAACCTAATTGCCCTGAATGTGACGTGCGACTGTAACCTGGAAATTAAGATTCACTGTTCCTGATGCTATGAGGATAATTTGCTATTAGTGTTCCTGATGCTATGAGGGTAATTTTTTATCACTGTTCCTGGTGATATGAAGGTAATTTGTTATCACTGTTCCAGGTGCTATGAGGGTAATTAAGTATCACTGTTATGACCATTGTTGATGGTTTATGGTTTTGATGATAAAAAGCACTTTATGGTCATCTGTACATTTGTCTTTCAGTTCAGCCAACTGCTGTACCTGGTCAAGGACAAAATGGTCAACCAACACCACATCCACTAACTGACAAGAATGGCAATCCAATAGCTACTCCAGGTCCAGGAGCAGGTGGTCAACCAACAGCACATCCACTAACTGACAAGAATGGTAATCCAATAGCTACCCCACTGACTGACAAGTATGGCAATCCAATAGCTAATCCAGTAACTGACAAGTATGGCAATCCAATAGCTACTCCAAGTCCAGGATCAGGTGGTCATCCTACAGTAGCCCCAAGTACTTGTACGTCTAAGTGGTCAGGCTGGATTAACAAAGATAATCCAAATGTTGGCGATGGAGAAAGAGAATTTATGACAGATACAGAAAAGGCCAAATTCTGTGGAAGTGGAAGGATTACAAAGATAGAGTGTATAACAGCAGATGGTGGTGATATCCCATATTATTCTTCTGGAGAGATTGGTACAACATGTGATGTAGGCACTGGATTAACATGTTTGAATGCCAACAATTTCCCAATGCCATGTAGTGATTACAAAGTCAGATACTACTGTGATTGTCCAGGTAAATGATTTATTTGTTGTTCATTTTCACAGAGATACAGGTTTATTGAATAAGAGCTGTGTTTTTAAAAAATCTTTAGATTCAAATTTTTATAATTTTACTGATTATCCAAGTACCTTTACAAAGAAGAAACTGAAATGACACCTCCCCCCCTTTGATAAAAAAAAAACAATTTAAATCAATTAAAGTCAGTAAAAAGGCATCAACTATTGAAAACCAATAAAAGTTTATCTGAAAACCTAATTGCCCTGAATGTGACGTGTGACTGTAACCTGGAAATTAAGATTCACTGTTCCTGATGCTATGAGGATAATTTGCTATTAGTGTTCCTGATGCTATGAGGGTAATTTGTTATCACTGTTCCTGGTGATATGAAGGTAATTTGTTATCACTGTTCCAGGTGCTATGAGGGTAATTAAGTATCACTGTTATGACCATTGTTGATGGTTTATGGTTTTGATGATAAAAAACACTTTATGGTCATCTGTACATTTGTCTTTCAGTTCAACCAACTGCTGTACCTGGTCAAGGACAAAATGGTCAACCAACACCACATCCACTAACTGACAAGAATGGCAATCCAATAGCTACTCCAGGTCCAGGAGCAGGTGGTCAACCAACAGCACATCCACTAACTGACAAGAATGGCAATCCAATAGCTACTCCAGGTCCAGGATCAGGTGGTCAACCAACAGCACAGCCACTAACTGACAAGAATGGCAATCCAATAGCTACCCCACTGACTGACAAGTATGGCAATCCAATAGCTAATCCAGTAACTGACAAGTATGGCAATCCAATAGCTACTCCAAGTCCAGGATCAGGTGGTCAACCAACAGCACAGCCACTGACTGACAAGAATGGCAATCCAATAGCTACTCCACTAACTGACAAGTATGGCAATCCAATAGTTAACCCATTGACAGACAAGTATGGCAATCCAATTGCTACTCCAAGTCCAGGATCAGGTGGTCAGCCAACAGCAGCCCCAAGTACTTGTACGTCTAAGTGGTCAGGCTGGATTAACAAAGATAATCCAAATGTTGGCGATGGAGAAAGAGAATTTATGACAGATACAGAAAAGGCCAAATTCTGTGGAAGTGGAAGGATTACAAAGATAGAGTGTATAACAGCAGATGGTGGTGATATCCCATATTATTCTTCTGGAGAGATTGGTACAACATGTGATGTAGGCACTGGATTAACATGTTTGAATGCCAACAATTTTCCAATGCCATGTAGTGATTACAAAGTCAGATACTACTGTGATTGTCCAGGTAAATGATTTATTTGTTGTTCATATTCACAGAGATACAGGTTTATTGAATAAGAGCTGTGTTTTTAAAAAATCTTTAGATTCACTGTTCCTGATGCTATGAGGATAATTTGCTATTAGTGTTCCTGATGCTATGAGGGTAATTTGTTATCACTGTTCCTGGTGATATGAAGGTAATTTGTTATCACTGTTCCAGGTGCTATGAGGGTAATTAAGTATCACTGTTATGACCATTGTTGATGGTTTATGGTTTTGATGATAAAAAACACTTTATGGTCATCTGTACATTTGTCTTTCAGTTCAACCAACTGCTGTACCTGGTCAAGGACAAAATGGTCAACCAACACCACATCCACTAACTGACAAGAATGGCAATCCAATAGCTACTCCAGGTCCAGGAGCAGGTGGTCAACCAACAGCACATCCACTAACTGACAAGAATGGCAATCCAATAGCTACTCCAGGTCCAGGATCAGGTGGTCAACCAACAGCACAGCCACTAACTGACAAGAATGGCAATCCAATAGCTACCCCACTGACTGACAAGTATGGCAATCTAATAGCTAATCCAGTAACTGACAAGTATGGCAATCCAATAGCTACTCCAAGTCCAGGATCAGGTGGTCAACCAACAGCACAGCCACTGACTGACAAGAATGGCAATCCAATAGCTACTCCACTAACTGACAAGTATGGCAATCCAATAGTTAACCCATTGACAGACAAGTATGGCAATCCAATTGCTACTCCAAGTCCAGGATCAGGTGGTCAGCCAACAGCAGCCCCAAGTACTTGTACGTCTAAGTGGTCAGGCTGGATTAACAAAGATAATCCAAATGTTGGCGATGGAGAAAGAGAATTTATGACAGATACAGAAAAGGCCAAATTCTGTGGAAGTGGAAGGATTACAAAGATAGAGTGTATAACAGCAGATGGTGGTGATATCCCATATTATTCTTCTGGAGAGATTGGTACAACATGTGATGTAGGCACTGGATTAACATGTTTGAATGCCAACAATTTTCCAATGCCATGTAGTGATTACAAAGTCAGATACTACTGTGATTGTCCAGGTAAATGATTTATTTGTTGTTCATTTTCACAGAGATACAGGTTTATTGAATAAGAGCAGTGTTTTTAAAAAATCTTTAGATTCAAATTTTTATAATTTTACTGATTATCCAAAGTACCTTTACAAAGAAGAAACTGAAATGACACCTCCCCCCCTTTGATAAAAAAAAACAATTTAAATCAATTAAAGTCAGTAAAAAGGCATCAACTATTGAAAACCAATAAAAATTTATCTGAAAACCTAATTGCCCTGAATGTGACGTGCGACTGTAACCTGGAAATTAAGATTCACTGTTCCTGATGCTATGAGGATAATTTGCTATTAGTGTTCCTGATGCTATGAGGGTAATTTGTTATCACTGTTATGACCATTGTTGATGGTTTATGGTTTTGATGCTATAAAAAGCACTTTATGGTCATCTGTACATTTGTCTTTCAGTTCAGCCAACTGCTGTACCTGGTCAAGGACAAAATGGTCAACCAACACCACATCCACTAACTGACAAGAATGGCAATCCAATAGCTACTCCAGGTCCAGGATCAGGTGGTCAACCAACAGCACAGCCACTAACTGACAAGAATGGCAATCCAATAGCTACCCCACTGACCGACAAGTATGGTAATCCAATAGCTAATCCAGTAACTGACAAGTATGGCAATCCAATAGCTACTCCAAGTCCAGGATCAGGTGGTCAGCCAACAGTAGCCCCAAGTACTTGTACGTCTAAGTGGTCAGGCTGGATTAACAAAGATAATCCAAATGTTGGCGATGGAGAAAGAGAATTTATGACAGATACAGAAAAAGCCAACTTCTGTGGAAGTGGCAGGATTACAAAGATAGAGTGTATAACAGCAGATGGTGGTGATATCCCATATTATTCTTCTGGAGAGATTGGTACCACATGTGATGTAGGCACTGGATTAACATGTTTGAATGCCAACAATTTCCCAATGCCATGTAGTGATTACAAAGTCAGATACTACTGTGATTGTCCAGGTAAATGGTTTATTTGTTGTTCATATTCAGAGATACAGGTTTATTGAATAAGAGCTCTGTTTTTGAAAAATCTTTAGATTCAAGTTTTCCTAATTTTACTGATTATCCAAAGTACCTTTACAAAGAAGAAACTGAAATGACACCCCCTCCCTCCCACTTTGATAAAAAAAAAATTCAAATAAGTAAAAAGGCATCAACCATTGAAAACCAATAAAAGTTTATCTGAAAACCAAATTACCTTAAGTGTGACTAACCTGTAAGTTTAGATCCACTGTTCCTAATGCTATGAGGGTAATTTGGTATTACTTTTCCTAGTGCTCTGAGGGTTATTTGATATTGCTGTTCCTGATGCTATGAGGTTAATTTAGTATCACTGTTATGACCATTGTTGATGGTTTATGGTTTTGATGCTATAAGAAGCACTTTATGGTCATTTGTACATTTGTCTTTCAGTTCAGCCAACTGCTGTACCTGGTCAAGGACATAATGGTCAACCAACAGCACATCCACAAACTGACAAGAATGGCAATCCAATAGCTACTCCAGGTCCAGGATCAGGTGGTCAACCAACAGCACAGCCACTAACTGACAAGTATGGCAATCCAATAGCTACTCCACACCAGGGAGCTAGTGGTCATCCTACAGTAGCCCCAAGTACCTGTTCATCTAAGTGGTCAAGCTGGATTAACAAAGATAATCCAAATGTTGGCGATGGAGAAAGAGAATTTATGACAGATACAGAAAAAGCCAACTTCTGTGGAAGTGGAAGGATTACAAAGATAGAGTGTATAACAGCAGATGGTGGTGATATCCCGTATTATTCTTCTGGAGAGATTGGTACCACATGTGATGTAGGCACTGGATTAACATGTTTGAATGCCAACAATTTCCCAATGCCATGTAGTGATTACAAAGTCAGATACTACTGTGATTGTCCAGGTAAATGATTTATTTGAAGTCATCTTCACAAAGATACAGGTTCATAGGAGCATATTTTACTTTATGCATATATAGATATGTGTGTATATATGTGTGTGTGTGGGTGTGTGTGAATTCAATTTGATTAATTGGATGATTATTAAGAGTAGATTTAACATTATGTATATTGTATTCTTATATGTTAATAGGAAGATTTTAAATGTTAAATGTAAACTGAATCCTCTCCTCCCCCCCCCCCCCCCACCAAAAAAGAAAAAAAAAACCTATTTAAAAAATGAAAAAAATAAAAAATCAAATCAAGAAAAAGACAACAGTCATTGTAAACCAACTTTGGTAATCACGGTCATCAATCTGCCCCAGGAATGACTGTAACCTGTAAATTAAGACTCACTGTTCCTGATGCTATAAGGGTAATTTGGTATCACTGTTCCTGATGTTGTGAGGGTAATTTAGTATCACTGTTCCTGGTGCTATGTGCTGTGAGAATAATTTGGTATCACTGTTCCTGGTGCTATGAAGGTAATTTGGTATCACAGTTCCTGACACCATGAGGGTAATTTGGTATCACTGATTTTGATGATATGAGAGTAATTTGTAATCACTGTTCCGGATGCTATATGGGTAATTTGAAATCACTGTTCCTGATGTTGTGAGGGTAATTAAGTACCACTGTTCCTGGTGCTATGTGCTGTGAGGGTAATTTGGTATCACTGTTCCTGACACCATGAGGGTAATTTGGTATAACTGATTTTGATGATATTAGGGTAATTGGTAATCACTGTTCCTGATGCTATATGGGTAATTTGGTATCAATGTTATGACCATTGTTGAAGGTTTATGGTTTTAATGCTATAAAAGCACTTTATGGTCATTTGTACATTTGTCTTTCAGTTCAGCCAACTGTTGTACCTGGTCAAGGACAAAATGGTCAACCAACACCACAGCCACTAACTGACAAGAATGGCAATCCAATAGCTACTCCAGGTCCAGGAGCAGGTGGTCAACCAACAGCACAGCCACTAACTGACAAGTATGGCAATCCAATAGCTACTCCACACCAGGGAGGTAGCGGTCATCCTACAGTAGCCCCAAGTACTTGTTCATCTAAGTGGTCAAGCTGGATTAACAAAGATAATCCAAATGTTGGCGATGGAGAAAGAGAATTTATGACAGATACAGAAAAGGCCAAATTCTGTGGAAGTGGAAGGATTACAAAGATAGAGTGTATAACAGCAGATGGTGGTGATATCCCATATTATTCTTCTGGAGAGATTGGTACCACATGTGATGTAGGCACTGGATTAACATGTTTGAATGCCAACAATTTCCCAATGCCATGTAGTGATTACAAAGTCAGATACTACTGTGATTGTCCAGGTAAATGATTTATTTGAAGTCATCTTCACAATGATACAGGTTTATAGGAGCATAATTTATTTTATGCGTATATATATATATATATATATATATATTATATATATATATATTTATATATATATATATATATATATATATATATGTGTGAATTCAATTTGATTAATTGGATGATTGTTAAGAGTAGATTTAACATTATGTATATTGTATTCCTATATGTAAATTGGAAGATAATATTTTTAAATGCTAAAAAAAACTGAAACGTCTCCTCTCTCCATCCCCCCCCTCCCCCCCCCCAAAAAAAAAATCTATTTAAAAAATTTAAGAAAATGAAAAAAATCAAATCAAGAAAAAGACATCGGTCATTTTAAACCAACTTTGGTAATCGTGGTCATCAATCTCCCCAAGGTGTGACCTGTAAATTAAGACTCACTGTTTCTGATGCTATAAGGGTAATTTGGTATCACTGTTCCTGATGTTGTGAGGGTAATTTAGTATCACTGTTCCTTGTGCTATGTGCTATGAGGGTGATTTGGTATCACTGTTCCTGATGCTATGAGGGTAATTTGGTATCAATTCCTGATGCTATGAGGGTAATTTGGTATATGAGGGTAATTTAGTATCACTGTTCCTGACGCTATGAGGGTAATTTGGTATCACTTCCTGATGCTATGAGGGTAACTTGGTATTTGAGGGTAATTAGTATCACTGATTTTGATGCTATGAGGGTAATTTGGCATCGCTGTTCTTGATGCTATGAGGGTAATTTGGTATCCCTGATATGACCATTGTTGATGTTTTATGGTTTTGATGCTATAAAAGTACTTTATTGTCATTTGTACATTTGTCTTTCAGTTCAGCCAACTGCTGTACCTGGTCAAGGACAAAATGGTCAACCAACAGCACATCCACTTACTGACAAGAATGGCAATCCAATAGCTACTCCAGGTCCAGGAGCAGGTGGTCAACCAACAGCACAGCCACTAACTGACAAGTATGGCAATCCAATAGCTACTCCACACCAGGGAGGTAGCGGTCATCCTACAGTAGCCCCAAGTACTTGTTCATCTAAGTGGTCAAGCTGGATTAACAAAGATAATCCAAATGTTGGTGATGGAGAAAGAGAATTTATGACTGATACAGAAAAGGCCAAATTCTGTGGAAGTGGAAGGATTACAAAGATAGAGTGTATAACAGCAGATGGTGGTGATATCCCATATTATTCTTCTGGAGAGATTGGTACAACTTGTGATGTAGGCACTGGATTAACATGTTTGAATGCCAACAATTTCCCAATGCCATGTAGTGATTACAAAGTCAGATACTACTGTGATTGTCCAGCAGGTGAGATTTTAATTATTTATATATGAAATTTATGTTGAAATTTATGAGAGAAAAAAAAAATTTAACAAGTTGTATTTGACTCGAACAAGCTGACTCTTCTTTTATCTTTGTTTGTTTATATCATCTTTCCAATTTGTAAACAGAATTTTTTCAGAAATAAAGTTTGAAAAATTTCTGTAAGTCTTTTAAAAAGTTTCCTTTTTTATCTAGTTATGATAATATTCTTTGCAAATTCAAAGTCTTACAAGGATTAGTGTGTAGTTTAGAAATGATGATTTATATAAAAGTCTAAATTTTCAATTATATTTAGATAACCAGGCCCAAGTTTCACTATCATTTCTTAACTAAGATTTTCCTTAACTTAAATTTTGCAAATTTTGGCAATCTCTTTCTGAATAAATAATCATTTTTTTAAAAAAAACTAAATAGTGACGTTACAAGTTTGAAAAAATCTTAAAAATGACACCTTAAATTCCTGAATACCTAAGCAATTAAATTATTAAAATGTCAAATTTGCAAAATTTAAATGAAGGGAAATCTTAATTAAGGATTGACTTTATAACTGGGACCAGTTCTGGGATGGTGGAGAAAACTCTAGTACTGGGAACAAAGGGAAACCTTCTACATGTAACTGAAAATCACATTAGAGTATACCAAATTGGAATTTGAACCTAGTTGTCTTGAGGCACTTTTGATGACACAGCCACAGATGTTTCCAGATATGTTGTTAGATAAAGACTGGAAATCAGTTGTTTTGAGGCATTATTTGATATGCATTCTTATAACACTTTTAGTTTAAATATCTGGAAATCATATTTAGACTGGTTTCAATAATTATACACTCCCTATTTTGACTTTAAATGTGTCTGCTTAATACAGTTCTAAGCAGCTTTAAGAAATCACTAAAGACAGCTCTGGCGAGGGTTTAACATGAGACTTACATGTATTTGACAATTAGTTTTCCTTTCATATTTTATTAGGTCTTCCAACCGCATCACCACACCAAAATCATGGAGGTCAACCAACAGCTCAACCACAAACTGATCAGTTTGGCCAGCCTTTGGTCACTCCCCAACATGGATCAGGTGGTCTTCCAACAGCTCAACCCCAAACTGATAGATTTGGTCATCCAATAGCCACTCCAGGTACTTGTTCATCTAAGTGGTCAAGCTGGATTAACAAAGATAATCCAAATGTTGGTGATGGAGAAAGAGAATTTATGACAGATACAGAAAAGGCCAAATTCTGTGGAAGTGGAAGGATTACAAAGATAGAGTGTATAACAGCAGATGGTGGTGATATCCCATATTATTCTTCTGGAGAGATTGGTACTACATGTGATGTAGGCACTGGATTAACATGTTTGAATGCCAACAATTTCCCACTGCCATGTAGTGATTACAAAGTCAGATACTACTGTGATTGTCCAGCAGGTGAGGACTTTTTTGTTTGCTGATTTACATCACATCAGCAAGTTGTTGTTTAGTCATCCCTGACAAAGTTTTGGTGACTAGTTGAGTTGGTACTTATAATTATTTTTAGTAAGTTTCCTACAACAAGGTGATTGTTACTCCTTGCCTTTGCATTCATAAAAACTTGTCAGTTGACAGAACTAAGTACAGGCCACTTGATGAATCATTGTAATCATTTTGAACAAATTTTGTATTAGTGATGGAGATTTGAAACTTATCAGGGGTGTAGCTTACTACGAGGCAATCCAGGCAGTTGGCAACTGCCTTGAGCAACCGCCTTGGTATAAATCAGATTGTATTATTTTTCAATATCTTACAAAAAAACATGAAAAAATAGAAAAGGATAAAAACAATTTTAGAGAACAAATATAAAATTATGTTTTGTTATTACTATTAGTAGACTTGATTATTCTAACGGTTTTAGCAAGTATTGAGTTCAGGTGTCGCCAGAATGCACTATTATATGCCTTTTTGTAAGATTTTTCTGGGGTCTCAGTGGGAAGCATGCCTCCAAACCCCCTTTATGTTTTTCCTTGGTAAAAATTGGTTGTTATCTTTGTTCTTGCTTGTATATCACATCAATGCACCAAATTACTATAACTTGGGGAAATTTTCACTTTTATTTTTATTTATTTTCATGTTAACTTTTTAGAGTAACACACTGTGTAAATAAGACTTTCTCAGATATTTTTAAAAATTAACTGATATGAAAATTTTCAGATTTACGGTATTTTTTATCATGTTTTAATTAAAAAAGCCCAGAACACCTTTTAACAACCACTATTATATAATAGATAGGGAACTTATATCGCAAGTTGGTGAAGTATGATGTTGATCAAATTACTGATTTAATGGCCTAGGTACCACATTTACTCTCATTAACTAGTTTTGAATCACACTTTGGCTGATCTTAATTGAATTAGTCAGTTTACTTGTCAAATGCGAATCATTTTCTTGGAGCACTCCAGTATTCTCCACCATTTAAAAACTATAATCGTCCCAGTATAAGTGAAAGAATCTTGACTGTTGCCTAAAACATAATTTTAAGGTGTTAAATGTAGTACAGTAGGGTCTGTTTATAACAAAGTGCCAAGGGACAGGGCAAATTCTTTATAGCCATATTTCTTTATATGCATTGTAAAATACACTATAATTCCTTGCTGGGGAAAATTTTATGACTTCTTTATAAGCCTGATTTTGTTATAACGAATTTTGTTATAACCAGAGTCCACTGTATTTTGAAATTTGATTTTGATTAAGCATTCTGACTACAGAGGGACACTTAGGTAGTTCATCACTGTGTCTTATAATACCCAGTAACATTTATATTGTACTATAACTCCCATTGGAATCACATGAAATGATGCTTTCTGGTATTAACATTTAAGCATTGCCTTTAATTTTCATTTGATCTATTGAGAAATGACTTGAATGCACTTTGCATAAATCCCGGATAGCAATGCTTATGTTTTAATTTCATAATTATAAAATACTAAAACAAAAGAACAAAGTTGAATGCAAAACATTGAATGTTTATCAAACAAATTAGTTCAATGTGAACAACAATGAAATGTGCATTGATTTATTCCGCCATCGACAAAGAAAGTAGTACCAACAGTGGTCAAAACAGTCTATGAGGAAATATCTCTAACTTTTAGGCCAATCAGAATGTGTAAAAATTGTAGAATTTAATTATTTTTCCCTGAATTTGCAATATACACTTTTTGTCAAGCCTGGCAATGCCATAAGGCGAGACTTAGATGTTACTTTTCCAGCGGCAGCTGCAATGGCAGCGGCGACATGTCAGAATGTGAAAGTTTATGTTTAAACTTTAAAGTAATGTATTTTCTACTCGATCAAAAACTAACCAGGTGAGACATTTAAATCCATGGAATTCTTGTTTCATTAAATCTCACACAAATGTTATATTTGCTATGTGATATGCCTATAAACCTGAATGATATACAAGTATGGTTTATTTGTGTATTTATTTTAGGTGTTCCAACTGCTGCACCAGTTCCAAACAATGGTGTTCAACCAACAGCGGTACCTGCCACACCTTTAGTCCGCATACCAGGTAAGGTTATTTAAAGTGTATACAAATGTATACATGTATTTTGAATATTGTCACATTGGAAGCCATTTTCTAATTGAGTGTTTGATCAGCTTGCTAGGTTTCATGGATCTATGTTCACATTTTTGCCGAGTTACATAACTGTTCTAGGTGCATGCATGTTTAGATTATGTAAAAGGTACACAGATGTTTCAGGTATGCAGAAGTTACATACAGGGAGACCAACGTATGCTTTTTAGTATCAACTGTATTGAAAATTCACCAAGTGCTGTGAATCACATTAATTCTGCAAAGTACATCTATTTTTTTTTAAAGATTTTGCACCTGGAACTCCAGATTATGTTCATAACTCAAATATAATTTTCTTTAATAGCAAGTGTCTACTAGTTTATTATTTAATACATGTATAATGATATATCTCTATAAACAAACCACTGTGGTAGCTCAGTTGGTAGAGTGCTTGCTCTGTAAGTGGGAGGCCGTGGGTTCGAACCCCGGCCAGGTCTGACCCAAGACTTGAAAGTGGGTGGCACTTGACTGTTCTTTCGCCAAGCACTCGGCATTATGAAATGAAAGTCACAGTTCTTTTGGATGGGAGCTTAAAATAAACAAGGTCCCATGTCATGGTGTGGCATGATAAAGAACCCTGCTTTATAATGCCATCAGCAAAACGCACAGGCAGAATTTCTGCACTTTCGCCTATAGCTGGCGACGTCTCAATATGAGTGAAATATTCTTGATTGGGACGTTAAACACCATACTCAACTCATCTCTCTATAAACAACTGATTATGTAGCCTACTTATTTCCTAAACATTTGGACTATAATTTGTACTGGAAAGCTTTGTTTTACTTTTGTAGATATTGATTCATTGTTCTTATTGTATATCTGTTTAGTAACACTTTACTTATATTCTCATCATTTTACCAACACTAAATTGTCTTTATCCTCTTACAAAGTCCTATGTTTTTCTCCCGCTATTTTCCTCGTTTTTTTGGGTTTTTTTTGCGGAAATCATTCATATTATCTAATTTTTAATTACATGTACTTTTCTTGGTGATATCTGTCACTTCATCTATGGCTGGAACAGTGCTGATATAAATGAAATATCCTTGACTTGGAGTAAATCACCTGTCCATTAAAAACATTATCATTTAAGTTATGATTCGATTCCTCAAACGAACATAAAATATTTATAAAATTAACAACTTACTCACATGGGAGTCAGTGCTCTAGGATTTTTCCTTGACACTAACTTTCCACGGGAAAGTCACAAAGAAAATCAACTTTCCCACAGAACAATCTCACTTTCCCCATATCTTGGCATGAAAAAATATAGATTGTGAGTAAATGAAAATTGCAAAAACCAAGCAGAGGTCATTATTGAAACTGACGATGTTGCATCAATAATGTTTACCAGTGAAAATGTCAAAATGAAACTCCATTTGATAATGGATAATGCAAATTTATTGTAATTAATTTTACTTTCCCACTGAGAAGAAAGCCAATATTTATCACTTTCCAATGACCAAAATTCACTTGGTATGGGAGACGGGAAATGGGAATCCTAGAGCACTGGGGAGGCGCCACTTACAAATCAAGTATTTAATAAAAATATCTGTTTACAATAAATAACATTTCTTTTTTTTTCCACCAATAAAAATAAAAATTAAAATACACCTAAAAGATGCTTTATTTGGTAAAAGATCTAATGACTGAATAGGGATGGTAATGATGTTCAGAGTTGCTATGTATTATGATGTAACATGCTTATACAGCACTCTTTGATAGGCTTTTCCAGAGTTATTTGATGGAAGAAAAGACTTCTTTTTAATTTCTCATCTCTCATTTATTGCAATAACAGATGTCTGTAAAGAAAACATGGGAATGGAAAATCACCAAATACGTGACCATATGATAACAGCTTCCTCATACCGAGACTTGAACTATGCCCCTAAGAAAGCCCGACCAGACAGCAACAGTGGATGGATGGCTGCTTTTGATAACAAAAATCAGTTCATACAAGTGGATTTCTTACAGCCGTCCTATATAACAGGAGTTACCACACAGGGAAGAGTTGCCGTTCCATCGTACGTGACGTCGTATTTTGTAAAATATTCATCTGATGGTATAAACTGGAACACGTACAAGGAAAACGGACAGGACAAGGTACACATCTGTTATTAGTCTGATGGTTGGGTAGGTGGTGGGTGGGTTTCTTGAGTGGGTGATTTTTTTATGCCCCAGTTATTCTGATTTCACTCATATCAAGGCATTTAGTTTTAGAATGTTGGAGAAAAACCACAAACTCAACAAGTGAAATGACAAACGTTCTCATTCGGCGCCCAGTTAACAAAGCTTTCAGTCTTTTAAACTGAAACTAAATTTCCATTTTTATCAATTTGATATTTGAAGGGCAGAACATTTTTGTTGATATAAAACCAGATAGGTTGATTGGCTGAAATGATTGAGGAAACCAAAGTGACTAGATAACAAACACCTTTGTCAAGAAAACCAACTTGTTTCCAGAAATTTTAACTGGGGTGATGATGTAACTCAGTGATCCAATTAAGGAAGTTTTACCAGTATACATTCATTTTTAAAATGGATTTTTCTTTGTATATTATTTAGTTGTTTTCTGGAAACTTTGACTCAATGACACCAGTGACACATTTCTTCACTAATCCAATCAGGACACAGTTTATCCGTATAAATCCTCAATCATGGTACGGAAAGATAGCTTTACGATTTGAGATACATGGCTGCTACCAATCCTACCCAGGTAAGAAAAAATGTGAAAAATTTAATCTGAAATCTAAGTAGCACACAGTACACAACACAAATCAGAATTTAAAAAAAGAACTAGACTCAATCTTGATATTCTCAACAAAGAATAGAGTTTAAAAAAGAAACAAGACAATCATGATGCAAAAAACTAGTATAAAACCAATATAAAATAGGTTAGTGATTCAAAGACTTAGTGTATGAATTGTCTCCCTTGTGCAGATATACAGCAATACTTCATAGTTAAAATGGATTATTCAGTTCAGATGATATTTACCTATGGATTATCTCTCTTGTTCAGACATTCAGCTCTTTTCCACTGTGATGGCAGATTGATCAATCCAGATACATTAATCTGAATAATTCAAATATGGAAAGTCTCCCTTGTGCAAAAAAGAAACACTACCCCACAGTGTTGGAGAATTAATCAGTCCAGATACATAATTTGAGTATGGATAGTCTCCCTTGTGTAGAAAAGTAGAAATATTCATGTACCCTGCAGTGATGACTGATTGATCAGTTAAGAATCTACATTATTCAAAATTCTACATTTTTTATTTTTATTTTTTGTATAATTACAATAAATACCTGTGAGTAAATGACAAGTTAACATATTGTTTTTCTAAGTTACAGTGTATGAAGATTTTGATAAATCCGTGTACAATAACTGAATGATTTCTTTCTTTTTTTCAGATATGAAAACACCACCCCCAATGACTACATTAGCACCAGCCACGCCTCCTCCACTAAGTAAGTAAAACTTGTTAAGTTCTTACTGGTACTGTTTTTTATCACCATGGTGACATAACCATAAACAGTTAGAAGATTAGTTACACTTATCATTTTTTATCTAAATGGAACCCAATGACTGAATCAAATTTTTGTAGAATGCAACTTATCAAAAATCCAAATTATTATCATTATTATTATTATTACCTTATTATTATTAGTAGTAGTAGTAGTAGTAGTATTCATTCATTCATTATTATTTTGTACTTTATTTTTATTTCAAAATTATCTGAAATTTGGCTCTATTATTCATTAACAGCTAAATAAAATTGAAAATTTTTATCTATGACTATATGTAAGACTGTTTAATAATTTCAGAGGAGAGTTGTTATATATATGACCAGTGGGTCAACGTTGGACAGCCAACACCAGCAAACACTGGGGACATAGAACCAATCGCTGAAGTCAAGAAACAGTCACATGTCTGTCTGAATCCTGTTAAGATTGAGTGTCAGTCTGCTGCTGGAGTGCCATTTGATATGACGGGTCAGATCGTGAGATGTAACCTGTGGGAAGGTTTGGTTTGTAACAATGCTGACCAGTCTGCACCAAAACTGTGTTATGATTACAGAGTACGACTAGGATGTCTTAAAAGTTCACCTGAATGTGGTAAGTACCACAAGGTTCAAATACAAGTAACAAGAAACCAACCTTTTTATCAATGTTCATAGTCCCCTTTTCTCTTTTCTTTTTGAATATTTATCATATCTTTAAAAGTATTTTGATAGGCACTAAGAGACAATATTTTATTTAAGCATCTTGATTTAAAAATGAAATATTTAGTTTTTGTAATAATTAAATTTTTAACATTATTTCTGATGACATAGTCTCCAAAAATGAATTTTTTTTTATTAAAAGATATAAAGATATTGTTATTGAGGAACCATTCATCTGTTAAATGTAGAAAGTTTTGAACAACTTCACATTCCCAAAATAAATGAATAATAGTTTCTTTCTTCGTTACCAATGTAACTTGGTTCCAGCTAGAGGGTTAAAGATGTTTATGTCTCATCTTTTTTAATGTTTTTATCATTAACTTGTTGTGAAGTGGTCTTGGGTTGAAAAGTCTGTTGCAAAGTTCATGCTTTTGATTTGCATTGTTTTTCTTCTTCTCATAACAGTTCAAGGCACTGTTCAAGGCAGCGTGTTCACAACCGGATCAGTCCATCAAGTTTCGTCAGCTTTACCATGTTTCGAGGGTATGGATACTAGCCAATGTCCAGCTAGTTGTCCAGCCGGCCAGTTCTGTGATGGAATGAAATGTGTTGTGAAGGAACAGTGTACTTGTAATATTAATGGCCATGTTGTAAGGGTAGGTAAAGTTGTTGTTTTTTTAGCCAGTTCTTACTATATTTAAAGTAGCCAAGATTTTTCTTTAAATGTAAAAATTAATGGATATAAATTTTAATTTATTTTAACCATTTATTTCTTTACTTTTAAATTGAACTGTTTCATTGAACCTTACACTTTGATTTTTTAATAGAAATATTTATCAAAAATCTCTTTGAAATCTATTTATTTATTCATTCATTCATTCACCAACACATTATAAATTCCTTCCCATATTTTGACAATGCCCCCCCCTCCCTTTTTTTTTGTCGGAATCTAATAAATGAATTGAAATGCTGGTATTTATTTTATATACAGCCTAATGACATTGTACAAGGTGCTCATTGTGACACATGTAGATGTATCAGTGGTGAAGCCATGTGTGTACCTAAAGTCTGCCCAGCCTGTACTCAAGTAAGTAACCCTGTGTGTACCTAAAGTCTGCCCAATCTGTACTGAAGTAAGTAACCACTGTATGTACCTAAAGTCTGCCCATCTGTACTGAAATAAGTAACCACTGTAGTGTACCTAAAGTCTGCCCAATCTGTACTCAAGGCCCAATCTGTACTGAAGTAGTACCACTGTATGTACCTAAAGGTTCTCCCATCTGTACTGACATAACGGACCCACTGTATGTACCTAAAGTTCTGCCCATGTCTGTACTCAGTTTGAAGTAACCACTGTATGTACCTAAAGTCTGCCCAGACTGTACTCAGTTAAGTAACCACTGTGTGTACCTAAAATCTGCCCAGCCTGTACTCAGTTAAGTAACCACTGTGTGTACCTAAAATCTGCCCAGTCTTATCCAATTGTTTACTCTCTGTGGGTATCTAAATTTTACCCACTATTGTGTACTTAACTGTGTGCCTAAAGTCTGTCAAGTGTGAACTAATGCATTTTAAAGTAATAAATTGATGATAAATAAACATTACTGTTTAAAAAGTTTATTTATTATAACTATTATAAACATTACTTATTTGGATTCAAACATACTAAATTGACATGAGTGGCAGACAGTGATGCTGTACTCAAATGTTTTACAGATTATTAAAAAAAAAAAAAAGAATCAAAAAACCTTTTTTAAAAAAATTGAAAATACATAATTTAGTCACAATTCTGAACATTAAACTTGATTGAAAGAAGAATTTTATGATTTTTGATTATCTCATATGATTATCCTATTGATTTATTGCTCTTATGAAAAATACTGGTTTTTTTTTTTGTTACAGGGTGAAAAGGTTATTGATATGGCAACATGTACCTGTTCGTGTAAGATGTGTTCTCCTTCAGAATATCGCTGCGGAAGTGGAGAATGTATTGCCAGTGGTAAACGATGTGATGGGGTCATTGATTGTACGGATGATGAAGTTAACTGCAGTAAGTATACCCTCTTTGTATAAAAAAACTACAACAGAATCCTTCCACATGGTGCTCCATTTAGAGTAAGGGAGGATGAAGTACAGCAGCTTTCAATCAGTTTTTTATTATTATCATTTTATTTACTAGTATTTATTATTTTTTTTATTTATTTATTTATTTATTTATTGATAATTCAAGCTCCAGTTTTTTCAGAAGAAAGAAATAAAAATTGATTTTTTACTTTCCACATGGTGCTCCATTTAGAGTAAGGGAGGATGAAGTACAGCAGCTTTCAATCAGTTTTTTATTATTATCATTTTATTTATTTATTATTTTTTTTATTTATTTATTTATTTATTTATTGATAATTCAAGCTCCAGTTTTTTCAGAAGAAAGAAATAAAAATTGATTTTTACTTTCCACATGGTGCTCCATTTAGAGCAAGGAAGGATGAAGTATTGCAACATTCAACCAGTTATTTATTTATTTTTAAATTTTTTTTATTACTATTACTTTTTTAATAATTTAACCTCCAGTTTTAAAAAAGAAAAAATAATTACCGGTAGATTTTTACAAACATTGTGTTGAAATAGTTTTGATCTTACTTTTCTCATCTTTATCTGTTAGTTCTTTATTCAATAATTGAGTTAAATTACTATTTGTTTTGTGAATTTAGTTTTGAACGTAATTATTCTTTTGGAATTCTGATGGTATGGCTGTTTTGATGTTATATCACTACAGGCTCCAGATTATATTTGTTTATAAAATCTCATGTCATGATTGCCATCCCATATCAGAGTTCCTAGTACAATGTTGTACATATTTTAAATTTCTTGATTAGATTTGCTATCATCATATACAGGTTTTTTGACTGCAGGTTCTGTTATAAGACAAAACTTGATCCAGGCATATAAATACTGAATGATAGATTTATTTGTTGGTTTTTTTCAGCATCAGTACCTGTATTTACTGCACCAGTAACTCTGTCACCTCCTCTAGGTAAGATTGTTATTGAAAATAAATCTATAAATTAAAAATATCCTTATATATATTTAGATAGAGAGAGAGAGAGAGAGAGAGAGAGAGAGAGAGAGAGAGAGAGAGAGAGAGAGAGAGAGAGAGAGAGAGAGAGAAAGAGAGAACTAGGTGGGAGAGAGATAGAAAAAATGGTGAGGTGAGAGTAGGGTTAAAGAAGAGAGAGTAGGGGGGGGGGGGGTAAATGGAGAGAGAGGGGAGACTAGGGAGGAAGAGATATAAAGAGAGAATGGTGAGGGGAGAGTATGGAAAAGAGTGAGAGACAGTGGGGAGAATTTGAGGGAGAGAAATAGTGAGGAGTAAGGAAAGGAGAGATGCAGGCAGGAATCTGACTCCCAATCTTTTCTATAAATATAAAAGATTGTGAGAATTAAATGTGAACTTTCAAAACAAACACAATCTCTTCTTTTGTAAATAATTATATATTGGTAACATATTGGTGGTCAAGTTATTTGGGCTGCTCTGGACCGATGTAAATTCAATTTGGTTTTCTTCATTAATAAACCTAGGTATATTTCACAGACAGCAATTTAGTGAAACAAAATAGTTATTGAGAAAAAGAAAAACAATAAAAGTTTTAGAGATATTTTTAACATCTCTTATTGTTATTATTATTATTATTTATTTATTTTTGCTGGGAGGTGTGATAAATTTTATTACTAGTAATTGATTTTATATGTTAACATTTCAGGTGGTTCTACAGCTGGTTTTAGGTAAAACTCCAGTACCAACACAAAGTAAGTTAATATTTTGTAAAGTAAGTTGGAGTAATGATAATTTTTCACCCGAGTCAAGATTCTTTCACTTATATCAAACTTGTCAGTTCCGAGAAGGTTGAGGAGGGCAATAGGCCCTGAGAAAACCACTTTTCATTGCAAGAGAATCGACAAACTTTTTCACTTTAGGATATGCCAGAAAAGGATTTAAGCCTAGTTATAAAGAGGCATTGTATATGACTAGTGATTTAGCATACTTTACCACATTACCATTCAAAAAAAGTTGAAAAATTCAGAATGCTGATAACAAAATACATTCAGATGAGACCCAACTATTTAAATGTTTTTTACCAGTTTTTCTGGTAACTTTTTCAAAAACGTTGAAAAGTTACATGAATATAACTGATCAGGTGAAAGTCAATTTATGATTATTTTATGCACAAAGTCTCAAATTTTCTTTTTTTTTTTTTTTTTTAAAAAAAAAAAACTTGCTCAAAATTGTCCACACTGCACTTTGGAATTCATGATAATTATGGCAAGTATTGGAAAATGTCTTGAAAATTTATGTTAATGTGACCCTGTCGAAATTGAACACCTTTCAGACCAATTTTTATTTATTTTAAACAATATTTATGTCATGTATTGATAAAGAAGTTCAATGTAAAGAAGTTTTAGATTTTAATAGGAGTTTGGTTTTTCATAAAATTATTTCTAGTTATTCACTACAATCTGGTTAATTCTATTTTAATTGTAGCAGTTGCACCAGTTAAACCAGTTACAACTCAAGGTGTTACACCCCGTGAGTATTGAAAGACTTTTATAACTCTTAACCAAACTTGTTGACGACACCATGACTTCATTATTTAATGTGATGATCATAGTCAAGGATATGATAAAAATGGGCCTTGTCTTTATGATTTAAGGAAACTGTTCTATAATCATAAAATTATGGAAAAATTGGTTAGATGTATATTTATGATTTTCTTACCCCATTTTTTTTTTTTATTCAATTAAAATTCCACAATCAGTTGCAACTAAATGGATTTTGTTTTTATCAAAACGCAAGTCTTTATGATGCATAAGTTATGCTAATATACTCATTCTACATGGTTGAAGATTATAATAATGATGACACTTACCATTTAAATATTTTTCATTGAATTTATATATTCATATTTAATTTCTTTTTCTTCATATTGAATTTCTTTTATTGATTTAAATATTTTTTTATTTAGTTGAAATATTGTTTTATTAAATTTGAATATTTTTCAGAGTGTCTAAATTACACCTATATGTGGTCACCATGGGTAAATAACATGAATGGTGACGATGGAAACGGTGACAAAGAAATGTCTGCTAAAGAATACCAGCAAGCGACAGGATTCTGCTCTGGAGGAACCATTACTAAAGTGGAATGCTGGGACACCACAATAGATGCAGGATCCTATTCATCAGGCGCTATAATGACCTGTAATCCAGAACATGGATTGATATGTAACAACGCTGATAACTTCCCAGTACCATGTGACGATTACAAGATACGATACTACTGCGCAAAATGTGGTATGTAAAATCAACATGGCATTAATGCAAAATAATTCTCAAATCTTTGTTTATTTTGAAGTTTGCTGTTTACTTTCTTTGTTTATCTTGTTTAGTTCAATTATAAAAGATAAAACACTGAAAATTTCATTAAAATTGTGTAGAAACAAATTCAGGGTAATTTTTAAAAGAAAAAATCTATTTGAGGTGGCTTTTTGAGAGGTAAGTATAAATGATGGAAATCAAATGTGTGAAGATAAGAGTTAATAAAATATTAAAGCTGATATGACAAATAAACACATATACATTTGCTTATTTTCAGCTGTGAGAGCCCAGCCCAAACCTGTAACAACACAGCCACCTGCAGGTAAATGAGAATATTTCATAACATGAATTCAGTAGATTGCCTATCTAACCTGTTTAAAAAGATCATTGTTTTAGAAAAAAAGTGAAAAAATCAGAATATTTTGTATCATGACTTCAGCAGATGGTCTAAACTATTTAAAAAGATCTTTTCTTTAGAAATAAAAAGAGAGAAAAAGAACTTTTATTCAAATCATTGCACATTTTTTGCAACATCTCATCATGACAACATTTTTAATGCTTTGTCTCTCTCTTTTAAGGCAAGACACAATAAATTTTGTGGTTTATAATATTCATATATAATATCCATACATGTGTGTAAAATTCTGAGATAAATAACCAAAAAATTTAAACTTGTTAAGTTATCCATTAATGTACAATCTGTGGTTTTATTGGAATTGTTCATATAATCAGTTACTATGAAATCTGGGAATAGTTGAATAAGGAGTTGATGTAGAAATACAAATGTTTTGTTAAAAATAAAAAAAAATCCACTATTGAATTGTAGTTGGCTTCAGTTTTAACAATAAATTGCATTTACTTTCTTTACTTGTATATATAAATTATAATATATTTTTTTTAAAATTGATTTTTCAGTTGTAAGAACAAATGGCTACACACCAAGTAAGTAATTTTATAATTTAATCTTAGTTAAGAAATACTAACATAATGATAGGTCTTATTAGATCTTAAAGTAAGTAAGAAAGTTTGTCAGTTTGCTTGCTAAAGATTTTCTCCAAGCATTCCTGTTTCTAGACTTGTACAGTTTAAGGAATGACTTTATGCAAGTGAAATTATTTTTGACTGGGATGTAAAACACTTTTACTCTTCTCATTATTCATAGAAGTATGACTACTAATACTACAACAATACTTCTCTCATTCTTAAAATATAACAGTATTTTGATTGGCTAAAGTTTGACTACTGAAATAACCAATGAAGAAAAAACAGTATTTTGATTGGCTATAGTTTAACTACTGAAATACCCAATGAAAAAAAAACAGTATTTTGATTTGCTACAGTTCAACTATTGAAAAAACAATGAAAACAGTATTTTGATTTGCTACAGTGTAACTACTGAAGTAACTAGTGAAATATAAACTGTATTTTGATTGGCTACAATTCAAATACTGAAATAAACATAGAAAACAGTGTTTGGATTGACTACAGTTCAACTAATCATTTTAACTTTTTAGATCCATGTGCTCTTGTCAAATGTGCTCCATTAGTTAAACCAACATTAAAGGAGGGTGAAGTAGCCATACTTATCAAGGTCGGTAATGGATGTTGTAGTTCCTATGAGAAGACGTGTAACTCAAGTTTGTGTCAATCACATGAGATCATGTGTACCTCACCTAGAATCACACAGACATTGAACAAAGGAGAATGCTGTCCTAGACTTGGCTGTGGTAAGTTAAATACTTCTAATGGTAATTCTATTTCCATGTTTAAAAGAGGGTCAATTTTGAGGATTTTTAAACAAGGCAATTCATGGAAGTCAAATCACTGCTCTTCTCACATTGTAGGTATCCCACTAAATTATATTCTGAAATGAAAAAGATTTCTAGGTTGTTAAACAAAGGTCAATTGTTCTTTCTGGGTACTTAGGTTTCCTCCACCATTCCAGAACTGAAAACCTTGAAATAAGGGAAAGATTGTTGAATGTGATACAAATCAATAATACTCAACTCCACTATACTCTTTTGTTTTCTTTAACTTTTCTACCTTAACTACAGAAGAGCTCCACTTTCTGTATGTCTTTTTGAAAACAAAAGTTTAAAGTGTACCTAATGACCTTAAGATATGATTAACAAAAAGTTTAAAGTGTATCTAGTGACCTTAAGTTTGAATTATTATTTATTTCAGTGTGTCCATCCACATGTCCAAAATTAGCCAGACCAAACTGTAAACCAGTAAGTATATATATCTATTCTGAGGAGGAGAATTAAGTCTGTTTATTTTGATTAAAATTACTGTATAATGTCCATACTACAGAAACATAAGTAAGTTATCGGTTCATCCTAACAATGTAAGTGACAAGGACATTTCTAAGAATAGATCCAGTGTTTGGCAAGGACAGCTAGTCACTGCTTATTTAAAATCTCTGTTTTAATCCAGTTAGAAATTGAATTAAGCTACCATAGCTTGGTGTGTTCTTTTTAATAACCTTTGACTTGCCTTAAAAAATCAGAAAAAGGGTTAGCAATCATTAATCACAGGTTTTCATTATCACTTTGTGTCTGAAAACAGAAAAGCAGGAACATTTTCAAGCTTAAAGGTTTTACATAATATACAGAGTTTTTATATAGCACGTTTTTTGTGAAATGCTTAAATTTGATTCTTATGGTGATTGCCCAGAGACATCTTATGATAATTCAGAGTCCCACAACATTCATGTAAAACTATAATTTTTATTGAATATGGAATAAGTTGATAATTGTTATTCTTGAAAATTGTGTTTTCCTTACACACATTTATTAGAGTATTGATCATGAAGTATTCGGCTGCTGATCTCTATTTTTTATGTATTTTTTGTTGTGTTTTTGCCATTGAAATGTTTCATCTTTGTATTTTCAGGGATCCATTATCACCCTTATAGACACTGACTGTAATTGTACTGCATATGCTTGTGGTAAGTTCATATATATAAAGGTCAATGAATTAAGGTCAAGGTTACACAGAGTTCAGATCCAGTAAGTAGGTCAATTAAGTGTACTGGTAAATAAATTTATTTATTTTTATTTTGTTATTTATCTATTTATTTGTTTTTTGGGAGTAAATATTTCCACAGCTATCCAAACTTGCAGAAATAGAGGTTCTAAAAACTTTAATGCAATTTACTTCAAACTAAACAGGAAAATGTCCAGTTTGAAAATTTTGTACAGAAAAATTTTCTAAATTAATCAATGAGAATTCATCTTACCCACAATGAAAGACAGGTTTATATGCTGTATAATGTGACATCACATTAAGTTTATGAAATAACGCTACAGATGATGCAAAAGTTGGAATAATTTCTCTATCACAAGTATTTTGAATGTTAAAATTTGAGGGAAACTTTACTTCATGCACAGCTACATATAGTAGGTAAGACATAGAATCTGTAATTTTATTTTGCTGATCAAAACATTTTGTAACTGTGAAAAAAAATTTAGTCATGAACAATTTAGCAGCTATGTAAAATAGTATACAAACTTTGTTTAAAAAATGTGTAACTATTTATATTCTATAGTACAAAACACCTCAATGACTGGGAGTAATACCAACTTACAACCCTCCCAAAGTACAAAGTAAATGTGTGTACACCAGTGGACAAACTAAAGTTACCTATAATGTAAGTTATTTATGTTCTGTCTCTCTCTCTCTCTCTCTCTCTCTCTCTCTCTCTGCCCACTCAAAGAATCATCAAATTTTCAAACAGCATATGTTCATACATCTCTAAAGTAAAATAAGCATGGATTCTCTCTTTCTTTCTCTTCTCTCATTTCTAGGTATGTATAATATACATTATAATTATTAATGTATGATTATTGTTTATTATTTATATAATTATCCTTACAGGCAGGAGAGATCTGGAATGATGGACTATGTAAGAGTTGTAGATGTGAAAACAGAACCTGACGGCTCAGCTGAAATCTCCTGCCATACACAGACCTGTCCACCTTGTCAACTGGTGAGTAATAGAGTTTATGAGTTTATTTTAACTTCAAAACACCAGGATACTATTACTAAAAGTTCTATTTTATGATGCTATCCCGAGTTTTTATCTTACTTTTTATGAAGTTTGTTTGCAATTTACATGGTGCCTGGGTCGAACTTTTTTCATACTTGCCCAGGTAGCACAGCAAGTTAGGTTGTCAGTTCATCTTTGCTAGGCTTGGATCTATAGGGCACTTGTTTGAATCTCAACTGGCAATTTTAATTTATCAATAAGTTATATTTTTTCTTAACAAATGATTAAATAACAAAGATTTTATTTATAAGTACATGTAAGTAAGCCATTCCAAATTACATTATAATTTAAGGTAATAATAATACTCTTAATAGCATGTTGTAAAACATCTTGTTATACATTTTGAGACCTGAGGAGATTTAAAGAATTTATATTTTGCTAAGTTGAAAAACATTGGTCTTACATACAGAAAGTAACAATTGACCTCTTGTCAGTTGGATCTTGTCAGATTTAATTTGCATCTAGACTTTATCTAAATATAATTTTTCATTTTAGGGTGAAACACGAGTCAATCAGACAGGAGAATGCTGCGGAAAATGTCAAAGAACTGGATGTGTGGTTGGAAATATGGTTTACAAGGTAATCAATACCTGCATACAGGTGTTCATATTTTGACTTGTTTTAATTTTGTTTTAAATGATTAGTTTTTATGTTAGGCCAGTATCTGGCCTTAATCATTGATTTACATAACTTCTAGATAATGTAAATATTAAAATCAAAATTCCATGTATTTTGAGTAATTAATACTTTCAGAACTGTCTTGTATTCTTAGTGCAGTTTTTTAAATTGTGTATATAATTAGGGAAAAGCAAACAAAAATATAATCCCTAGATTACCAGGTTTGTTGAAAAGGTCAATGACACTGACCTTGACTTTCAGATTGTTAAAGATTTCAATCTCTATCTTGTAAGACAATGTATATGTTTTTCGGGGGATTTTGGTCATTGTTTTGGTAATGTAATTAAGTCTTATTTTTATGTTATAATTGAACATATTTATAGACAGGTGGGTGTGAAATAAAGGGTTTTGGTTGACGTCCCTCCCATAGTGTTTTAACCACACCTCTAGGACATATATTCTTGTTAAATCTACTGCTTGTCCAAAGTCAAGACTTTAATGATCATTGTTTCCATTTTTTAAAAATTTTATTTATTTATTATTTTTATTTATTTATTTATTTATTTATTTTATTTTTTGTGCTTGTCGTTGTTTTTGTTGTTGTCTTATTTACCAAGTTTGTTTACAACTTTATATTTTTCTTGTTCTAGGTTGCCTTGCCTGTTGCCATGTACTGACAAATTGTTTGTTATTTATATATATCAGGATGGACAGACAATCCCCAGTAGCAGGAAATGTTTTACCAGGATGTGTTCTTACTATGATGATTATTACATAAAGGAAACCAACATAGACTGTGGACCTGAAGATAGACTTCCGGAATGTAAAACTGTAAGTCAAAGAGAGAGAGAGAGAGAGAGAGAGAGAGAGAGAGAGAGAGAGAGAGAGGTGACTGGGCAACACTGATTGTAACTTCAGGAGATCAGATACCTCATTTCCTGTGGTCTGGAGAAAGAGTGGGGCAGCATTGAAAGAGAGAGGGGGGGGGAGACCAACATTGACTGTGGTATATGAGAAATACTTCCTTCTTTTGTCAATATTAAGACATACCTTAGATGAACTGGTTTGATGACATTGGATGACAGGTGGGATGACACTGAGAATTATTATAAGACTTAGTGGAATTTATAGGTATAAATCGATACAACTTCATATGAAAGTGTGACATCATCTTGATGTCAGTGAAATAATCCTGAAATATCCAATGAGGTATTTTGTTTACATTTTGTAACTAGACACAATGTTTGTGTTTACATCTTTGAAAAGTAGTGTTGTTGCTATGGTATTACTATACTGTGTACAAAACAATGACATCCGATAACAAACATTTTTGTGTGATGCATTGTAACTCAATCACTTGACAATAGATTATTACAGGGACATTTATTTTGATTGTAAATACATATATATTTTATTCACTTCTTGATTTGAATTTTTTTACATTTTTTTTCAGAATGTTACAACATATGACAGTACTGGTTGTTGCAAGACATGTAAAATTACTCGTAAGTATCATATTGTTACAGGAAGGGAAAAATAGACAGGGACAGATCGGGGAATCAAACCCGGAACCTCTCACAGTATAGGCTAGTCCTCTACCACCTGAGCCTGCCAGATTCACATTAGTTTTCTACTCACTTTCTTATATTTCATTTAATGAATTTTGATATTTATTAATGGAAGAAAATATTTGGTAGGATGGCGAAGTTTTGGGTAGGGCACCTGCTATTTTCCTTATTACAAATACAAAATGTATTTATTTAACCAAATTTAATTTTCAGATACTCCGGAAAAACAATAAATTTGGAATGCCAAAGAATAATAATAATTATTATAAAATAATAGTAATAATAATAAAACCTTCTCATAATTCATTTTTCATTATTTTATTAACCTGAGACCTTGCCTTATCTGATATTAAATCAACAACTGTAATTACAGTAAAACCTGTTACAGTGACACCTGTATAGAAATACCACCTGTCTATTAAGACACCTTGTATGGTTGGAGTCTGTCCCTCTGTCCATTTAGACACCTTGTATGATTGGAGTCTTTCCTTCCCTTATATGAATGAAGATAACTTGTCTATAAAATCAATACTGTATTTGTTTTAGGTTTTGTGGTGGTCTTTATAAACGAATTTGACTGTATTTGGTAAATTAGTCAGTCAGCTCTAAATCATTTAATTAAATCATTATTTACTTCAAATTATATAATCAAAATTATATTGATTTTGTATATCATTTTTTTGTGAAATAATTGTTGTTTACAAAAATGAATGAACTGTTGGAAAATGCTTTTTTAAAATTCTAGGAAAATGAAATTTTTTTCTTTTATTTTTCAGCTAAAAATATGAGTGCTGCTCACTCTTGTGCAGTATGTGCTCCACAGTTAATGTTTGGAAATAATGCACTAACAGTCGGATATTTCCGGGTCATGAAGAATGGAATTCTGTGTCAAAATAATGATCCAATCCCTGAATTACGTGAATGTTCAGGATATTGTATGTCACGAGCTAAATACACATCCCTCATGCAAGGATTCAGTAATAATTGCAATTGTTGTCAGCCGGATCGGACAGTTACCAAATCAATACAGTTATCATGTGCTGATGGAACGACCATAAACAAAAATTACACTGTACCAGAGACATGTCATTGTGGATTATGTGCTGCATCTAAGAAACGGTAAAAAACAGAATCGGAAATTAGAATTTAATGTCTGAAAAATCATAATTTATGAAACAAAACTTTGTCGCCTTGATGGATCTCAACCGCAAACGTTCAACGGACTTTCCTTATTTTACCTAGTCATAGTTGCTCATACCATTCATGTTTATTTTATTTAAAGTGTTTATGATAAAAATGTTATTGATTGACAATGTACAGAGGAAAAGCTTTATGAAATTGACATTTATTTTGTGACTTGGAGATTCTTTTTCTTAGTTTATTTCAAGAATTTTACAAAGCTATAAAAATTGTTTTACTTATTTAATTGTAATTTTTTTTACAAAAACGTTACACATCTTTCAGTTTTATTGTTACACAGTCTTTTAAAGTAATTTTGTACCTTATGAATCTATGTATTTTTTTAAATGTTTTTGAAAAAAGGTAAAAAAAAATTAACAAACTTTAAAGTATTTAATATTGAATAACAAATAAAAATTGAAAACTTTTTACTTACAGATTATTTTTACAGTATTGAGAAAGCATACAGTATTATTTATTAAAATAATAAGACAAAAAATTAAATTTCAACTGTTTTCTTTCGGAAAATTTATCAAAATTTATTTTAAAAAAAACAAATTAAAAAAAAATATAAACAAAAACAAAAAACATACAGTATTAAAATTTAATCAATTATTTATTTTTAGAATTTAAAATATTTAACCTTGTTATTTGACAAAGCCTTTATTTTTGTACATGTTTATTTTTCTTTATGAATTCTTCTGTATACAGTTGTTAATGTTATATTGTGTGTTGTTTTATAAAATGTAAAAAAAATGGCATCATAAATTCATACTAGAAGTAAATTATCAGTATATTAAATCATGTTTTGTTGTTTTTCTTATAAACAAATGTTCCACATTATGGACATATATTCCATCTCTAATGGTGCCCTCTTGTTCAGCTATAAACATCTATATTCATCACCCCAATTATTATGCATTCTTTTGACTTACTTCATATTTTTCAATTCTTTTTCTTGTATACCGGTATGCAAAATCCCCTGTAGCTAAAGTACTCTTTTCGTAAGGTTGAGTTACTAATGGAGCACACTGTGTTTGTAACAGTGAATTATTCAAAGATTTGAAAGAAAATTCAATCAACTTGAATAAGATCTGTATTTCACTTATTTGACACTACTTTTTGAGTCACTGTGTTTGTTACAGTGAATTTTGATTAATTTTCATAGATGTACAATAAACTTGAATTAAGTTTGGTATTTTTCACTTACCTGAGTCTAGTCGTTACTGAAAATTGCTATGCGCATTCGGAATATTTCTGCACACAGTAAAAAGTTACTGCTACAAGGATTTTACTTGTTAAAAACAAGGCAAATGGTCAATTCTTTTGCACATTCAACCTAAAGCATTGCCAAAAACACCACTTATGGTGTAAACATCACCCTTTCTGACATGTGTATAATCTAAGTAGCAGCAACAGTTTTCTTTTTACAGAAACATTCTATGGTAATTGCAAATGCACATAGCAATTTTCAGTTGGAAGTGTAGCTTACCTACAGATCTAGTCTTCCATTAATCAAAATAATTTAACATTAACTTTTTTCTATCAAAAACTTTCTTTTATCCCCTTAAGAAAGGATGTTGACACTCATTTTCTTAGTCAAAATACATATGAGCTGAGCTGAAAGGGTTAACAACTTCAAACACAATTTATTTTCTGCAAGACCTATACAATGAGAGATAGAAGAAATTTTCCTTGAGATGAAAGTAGAGTAGAGAAAAAATGGTGGTTTACGCCCTTGTCAAGATTCTTTCAGCTACACTGATGTTAACACTTCAGAGATGGAGGAGGAAACTAAAGTACTTGAAGAAAACGGCTCATTTTCAGAAAACGGCTCATTTTCAGAAAACGGAACTTTTCTTACGCAATGATCCACCTAAGTGGGATTAGAAACTAAATAGCAAGAGGCTATGTATAAAAAATTAGCACAACAGCTTACACATTTTAGGTTGACACAAGTAAGCTGAACTAAAATAAAAAGAAAAAAAAAGATAGTCTGTACAGTTTAATGTACAAAAATATGTATATATAAACAGTATGTTTTAACATTAATAGAGAAGCTTAAAAACCTGAAAAAAAATGCACCTTTATTTTGTAAAAATTTTCCTCCTCTTGGATTTGCATACTTTCTGTAAATTTCCAGACTCACTGCCTCAATAGACTACTTATCAGTTCCATAAGTGTTGCATTATACGATTTGTATTTTAGAATTTCAACCACAGGCAACTTTGTTCCTTTGGGCAAGCACACTTTGAAAACTGGACCAGTCCTCTTGACAAAGTGCTTTTTAGGAAGTTTTTGTCAAGTTTTCTCTATATGAAAAAGATAATTTGGTCAAACCTCTTAAAAATGGATAAATTTAGAACTGGTACATAAATAAAACTGAGCAATCTGTCTTTACTAGTCTCACATTGTCAATGAGAATTTATATTGCTAACTTCTTACAACAATGTCAACAACAAAGTTGCACAATAAGTACCTGGTAAGACTTTATGCAATGAATATTTTCTGATGTGTGCACATGTGGTGCACTGGGGTTAAACAGGTATTTGTGTTATATATTTAATATGATATTTCACCATTACAATTCTAGGCATACATATAAGCTGTTCAAAACATTCTCTGTCATCAATAATTACAGTTCGGCAAATTCCTAAGCAATTATCACATGGTACATGTATACTGGTGAACCTGTTACGTTTGGTTATAGCGTTAAATAAACATATCTGTATCTCTATATAGTATATGGTGATTGTCGGTGAATGTTAATACTAATTTTCCCTTGAGCCTATGAACTATAGACTGCATCTTTTCTGAAGTAGTTGCCAAGCTTTTTCAACCTATCATAAAATAAATAAATAAATAAATAAATAAAAGTTTTTTTTTCAGACAAACATGGTAAAAACTCAGATTCTCTAAGAATACATAACAAAAAACAGCTAATGGTAAATGTGGTAAAGAGTAAACTGTCAGATTGGTAAGACGCTAGTGTATCTTCATACTAATGATAACAATTAAACAAGAAACAAAACAATGGTAACACCCCAAACTACCGGTATGTACCTTGTCAAATTTAACCAGTATACCTGATACATGTAGAGCCACTACTAGTACATGTATTACAGTTTACCCAGTACATTTATTATTCTTATACCTGTTGTTGTGTGTATTCATACTCCCACAGTGAACAGAGAACTACGTTAGACTTTTGCCATCTTTCCTCGTTTGACATCTGTGAATCCACACGTTTTGCTGCTTCTGTCTCTGAAAACCTATTTCTGTCTATCATCCGTTTAATTGCCTAAAATATTTAATGACTACAGGTAAAATATAAAGGCAACACATGTAGAGTGTTACTTATATACTGTAAAGTTAGCATACTAATTTTAGTGTGTATGTATTTTTGCGAAATTTACATTCTCGACTCATTCATGTGGATTTAAATTAGGGTGAAAAAACTTTTGAGAAAAAGTCAAACATGTATTTTAGTGGTACAGTTGTATATTTAAATTTAACTAACACAAAAATCTCTAAAATTAATGCACCGCTAAAATTAGTATGTTTACAGTAATTACTAACACCCTACATGGCAAATTATTATATTTAAGTTAAAGTACCTTAGGGTTTAGGGGCCTCATGGGCCAAGTGGTCTAAAGCCTGCATTTACAGATTACAGCGCCTCTCACCATCTGGGTTGGAATCCCATTTGGGACAGTTCCTAGTGTGAGAAAGTTTGTCAGTTTGCTTGCAAAAGGTTGGTGGTTTTCTCCGGGCTCTCTGGTTTCCTCCACCATTCCAGAACATTGCCTCGAAATAAGTGAAAAAATCTTGACTGGGGCGTAAAACACCATTACTTTACTCCACTCCTAAGGGTTTATCTTTGTATGTATGAGTTATTTCCCTCATACTGCTAGACATTATGTGCCTTTATGTACACCAGCAGATACATGAAAATAGCTTCAAAGAACTTTGACTAATATATGTGAATGTAACAAACAACCAAACAGGACATTACAAAAAGACAAAAACATACTTCAATCACCAAATCTAAAACTCTTAACAGGCATTTAAGTAACTGTCCAGTTTTTTGTTTTTTTTTGTGTAAGTAATGTCTGAAGACTGCTAACCATTCCACTTATTTTTCAACCATTTTCAAGCACATATTCAAAAACTGTAACGTGGATATTAATAAACCTGTACATTTGTATTTATATTTTACCTCATCTCTAGGTATAATGGCTGTCCATACTTCATGCACTAAATCATCCCATCCTGCCTCTAATAGTAGAGCTGCTTCTAAAACTATCACTTTTTTACCCTCTAAAATACAAAACAAAGAAGTTCAGATAAACATATATGCTATGTACTATGGACACCCTTTAAATCCATACAATGCATGCTGATTCATTTCATAACTTTTAGCTATTGTCATGTATGCCATTACAATGATGTAAATTATATGAAGCTTTCTCCTATTTTTGTTTTAAAAAATAAAGATTTTGTCAACTAACACAGCTATTTTACTGCACAATCCTTGTTCAGCCAGCCAGCCAGGCTGCAACTAAAAGGATGAAACATTTAAGTCTAAGAAAACTAGTTTAGGCCAGAAGTCAGGCAGTGCTCCAGAAGTCAGACAGTACTCCAGAAGTCGGGCGGTACTCCAGAAGTCAGGCAGTACTCCAGAAGTCAAGCAGTACTCCACAAGTCAGGCAGTACTTCTAAGGACAAAATCTGCATCAAAAAGGTCAAATTTTCAGCAATATCTAAAAGCAATAAAAGTATTTCAGTGACCTTATAATAAAATCACAAATGATTTGATATGAATTAACAGCTACATTTCTTGGTAGCCATGACAAACAACCAAGAAAATTCACAGTAAAAAAATACAAGCAGGTGCTTTGGACGACTTGACTATAGAAGGCTAATATCAGATCTTTACTTACTTGAATAATGTATAGTAAATTTGGCACCAACATAGATGGCAAAAAATAAACAATCAATTCGTTGTTTTACCTGACTTATGTTGAATTATTTCCTCTTTGGCTAGTCTTCTTATTTCTGGCCAAACAGTATTATTTAAAAAATTCAGTTTTTCCTGTTCAAAGAATAAAAATAAATTAATAAGTCACATACAACAGATTATTTATGTTGACATTTTCTGACAGGCCTATAGAAGCAAACAGTTTGATTCTTATGTAAAAATCAGAGCCAAATAATACTCTCTACTAAGTAGCTTGTCTAAAGTATTACGTAGTACACTAAATCTTCTATCACATTTACAATGACAACTGGCAATAAAGAATCTTTATTATGTTGTATAGATCATGTGTTCATTTTCAAGAATTCAAACAATTATTTCTAAATGCAAAATGCTTGTCAAAAATGAGGAATAATCATGAGTTATTACTTTCTTTCATACAAAAATTATCAACTGACATTTCACAAACTTTACGTTAAAGTCAAGATAATTTCACTGATATCGAGATGTCACCAGCTACAGATGATTATTTCACTGATATCGAGATGTCACCAGCTACAGATGATTATTTCTCTGATAAATGAGATGTCACCAGCTACAGATGATTATTTCTCTGATAAATGAGATGTCACCAGCTACAGATGATAATTTCACTGATATCGAGATGTCACCAGCTACAGATGATTATTTAACTGATATCGAGATGTCACCAGCTAAAGATGATTATTTCTCTGATAAATGAGATGTCACAAGCTACAGATGATTATTTCACTGATATCGAGAGGTCACCAGCTACAGATGATTATTTCAATGATAACAAGATGTCACCAGCTACAGATGATTATTTCACTGATAAATGAGATGTCACCAGCTACAGATGATTATTTCACTGATATCGAGATGTCACCAGCTACAGATGATTATTTCAATGATAACAAGATGTCAGCACCTTCAGATGGTTATTTTACTGATATCGAGATGTCACCAGCTACAGATGATTGTTTCACTGATATCGAGATGTCACCAGCTACAGATGATTATTTCACTGATATCGAGATGTCACCAGCTACAGATGATTATTTCACTGATAAATGAGATGTCACCAGCTACAGATGATTATTTTACTGATATCGAGATGTCACCAGCTACATATGATTATTTCAATGATAACAAGATGTCACCACCTTCAGATGATTATTTTACTGATATCAAGATGTCACCAGCTACAGATGGATTATTTCACTGATATCGAGATGTCACCACCTACAGATGGATTATTTCACTGATAACGAAATGTCACCAGCTACAAATGATTATTTCACTGAAAACAAGATGACACCAGCTACAGATGATCATTTCACTGATATCAAGATGTCACCAGCTACAGATGATTATTTCACTGATATCGATATGTCACCAGCTACAGATGATTATTTAACTGATATCAAAATGTCACCAGCTACAGATGATTATTTAACTGATATCGAAATGTCACCAGCTGCAAATGATTATTTCACTGATAACAAGATGTCACCAGCTACAGATGATTATTTCACTGATAACAAGATGTCACCAGCTACAGATGATTATTTCACTGATATCGTGATGTCACCAGCTACAGATGATTATTTCAATGATTACAAGATGTCACCACCTTCAGATGATTATTTCACTGATATCGAGATGTCACCAGCTACAGATGATTGTTTCACTGATATCGAGATGTCACCAGCTACAGATGATTATTTTACTGATATCGAGATGTCACCAGCTACAGATGATTATTTCACTGATATCAAGATGTCACCAGCTACAGATGAAACTGCAGTAATTTATACCTCTACAGCGTTCTTATTGCAATGAATTTTACCAAATCTCACAGAAATAGTTTTTAATGTTTCACCAAAGAAATGTGGGTGAAGTACTGGACTTTGAACCCACAACCATGGGCAAGGGAAATCAAAGACAGTATGTTAACAATGTCTCCGTGTAACAAATAAGGTTTACAATGTGATCTACATATACTTACCGGATTACTGAAAACAATCTCTCCAAGGGCTTTTCTGTTTATCTCACCATCTTCTCCAATTATCTCCCTTCCAAACTCTTCAATAAGTTTGTCATATGCTAGCATTCCCTTGACATACACTTTATGGCCTGTGGTAAAATAAATATAAAACAAACAACTGATATGTCTAAAATCTTAAAAGAAATTGTGTCCGTGTTTAGCAAATGTGTCCCTGGCATTGAGGAAAAGTAGGTCAAAGGTCATTAAGTAAAAAATGTTGGTAGTGATGAAATGTTTTGGCTATAATGTACATATTGGTAGGACATTAACACTCTAGGTTAAATAATAAGACAGCTATGACAAAGATAAATGTTACACAGATTAAGACACAGGAATCCCTATACTCTACTACAGAATTATTTACCATGTTGTGAGAATTAATGATCCTTTTAATTTTTTAATTATTGTCTCTGAAAGATACGAAGATTGAAGATTTGTTTACCAAAAAAAATTCTATGGGTTGTGAAGGGTGAGATATCTTTTCATACGTACATGTTGCCAAGTGTTGCCCCCTGCCTCTCCAGCTGTCTACATACCTGGTAGATCACAGATGACAACTGTTGTCACTAACATCTCCATCCATTTACCTATCTAGCAGATCACAGTTGACAACTGTTGCCCCTTGCCTCTCCAGCCTTTTAAGTACCTACAGAAGTGTTGCCTCTTCAGCTATTTACATACCTAGTAGATCACAGTTGACAAGTGTTGCCCCCAACCTCTCCGGCTGTTTACATACTTAGAAGATCACAGTGGACAAGTGTTGCCCCCAGCCTACACGGCTGTTTACAAACCTAGTAGATCACAGTTGACAAGCATTGCCCCAAGCCTCAATGGCTGTTTACAAACCTAGCAAATCACAGTTGACAAGTGTTGCCCCTAGCCTTACCAGCTGTTTACATACCTAGTAAATCACAGTTGACAAGTGTTGCCCCTAGCCTACCAGCTGTTTACATACCTTATAGATGACAGTTGACAAGGGTTGCCCCTAGCTTTTCCAGTCATTAACATACCTAGTAGATAACAGTTGACAAGTGTTGCCTCTAGCCCCTCCAGCCATTTACATACCTAGTAGATGACAGTTGACAAGTGTTGCTCCTAGCCTCTCCAGCCGTTTACATACCTAGTAGATAACAGTTGACAAGTGTTGCCCCTAGCCCCTCCAGCCATTTACATACCTAGTAGATCACAGTTGACAAGTGTTGCTCCTAGCCTCTCCAGATGTTTACATACTTAGTAGATCACAGGTGACAAGTGTTGCTCCTAGCCTCTCCAGCTGTTTACATACCTAGTACATCACAGTTGACAAGTGTTGCCCCTAGCCTCTCCAGCCGTTTACATACCTAGTAGATAACAGTTGACAAGTGTTGTCCCTAGCCTCTCCATCCATTTACATACCTAGCAGATTACAGTTGACAAGTGTCCCCCCTAGCCCCTCCAGCTGTTTAAATATCTAGTAGATCACAGTTGACAAGTGTTGCCCCTAGCTCCTCCAGCCATTTACATACCTAGTAGATCACAGTTGACAAGTGTTGTCCCCAGCCTCTCCAGCCGGTTACATATCTAGTAGATCACAGTTGACAAGTGTTGTCCCCAGACTCTCCAGCGATTTACATACCTAGTAGATCACAGTTGACAATTGTTGCTCCTAGCCTCTCCAGCCATTTACATATCTAGTAGATAACAGTTGACAATTGTTGCTCCTAGCCTCTCCAGTCATTTACATACCTAGTAGATCACAGTTGACAAGTGTTGCCCCCAACCTCTCCGGCTGTTTACATACTTAGAAGATCACAGTGGACAAGTGTTGCCCCCAGCCTACACGGCTGTTTACAAACCTAGTAGATCACAGTTGACAAGCATTGCCCCAAGCCTCAATGGCTGTTTACAAACCTAGCAAATCACAGTTGACTAGTGTTGCCCCTAGCCTTACCAGCTGTTTACATACCTAGTAAATCACAGTTGACAAGTGTTGCCCCTAGCCTACCAGCTGTTTACATACCTTATAGATGACAGTTGACAAGGGTTGCCCCTAGCTTTTACAGTCATTAACATACCTAGTAGATAACAGTTGACAAGTGTTGCCTCTAGCCCCTCCAGCCATTTACATACCTAGTAGATGACAGTTGACAAGTGTTGCTCCTAGCCTCTCCAGCCGTTTACATACCTAGTAGATAACAGTTGACAAGTGTTGCCCCTAGCCCCTCCAGCCATTTACATACCTAGTAGATCACAGTTGACAAGTGTTGCTCCTAGCCTCTCCAGATGTTTACATACTTAGTAGATCACAGGTGACAAGTGTTGCTCCTAGCCTCTCCAGCTGTTTACATACCTAGTACATCACAGTTGACAAGTGTTGCCCCTAGCCTCTCCAGCCGTTTACATACCTAGTAGATAACAGTTGACAAGTGTTGTCCCTAGCCTCTCCATCCATTTACATACCTAGCAGATTACAGTTGACAAGTGTCCCCCCTAGCCCCTCCAGCTGTTTAAATATCTAGTAGATCACAGTTGACAAGTGTTGCCCCTAGCTCCTCCAGCCATTTACATACCTAGTAGATCACAGTTGACAAGTGTTGTCCCCAGCCTCTCCAGCCGGTTACATATCTAGTAGATCACAGTTGACAAGTGTTGTCCCCAGACTCTCCAGCGATTTACATACCTAGTAGATCACAGTTGACAATTGTTGCTCCTAGCCTCTCCAGCCATTTACATACCTAGTAGATAACAGTTGACAATTGTTGCTCCTAGCCTCTCCAGTCATTTACATACCTAGTAGATCACAGTTGACAAGTGTTGTCCCTAGCCTCTCCAGCAGTTTCCATACCTAGTAGATCACAGTTGACAAGTGTTGTCCCTAGCTCCTCCAGCCATTTACATACCTAGTAGATAACAGTTGACAAGTGTTGTCCCCAGACTCTCCAGCGATTTACATACCTAGTAGATCACAGTTGACAAGTGTTGTCCCTAGCTCCTCCAGCCATTTACATACCTAGTAGATAACAGTTGACAATTGTTGCTCCTAGCCTCTCCAGTCATTTACATACCTAGTAGATCACAGTTGACAAGTGTTGTCCCTAGCCTCTCCAGCAGTTTCCATACCTAGTAGATCACAGTTGACAAGTGTTGTCCCTAGCCTCTCCAGTCATTTACATACCTAGTAGATCACAGTTGACAAGTGTTGTCCCTAGCCTCTCCAGCAGTTTCCATACCTAGTAGATAACAGTTGACAAGTGTTGCCCCTAGCTCCTCCAGCCATTTACATACCTAGTACATCACAGTTGACAAGTGTTGTCCCTAGCCTCTCCAGCCATTTCCATACCTAGTACATCACAGTTGACAAGTGTTATCCCCAGACTCTCCGGCCATTTACATACCTAGTAGATCACAGTTGACAAGTGTTGTCCCCAGCCTCTCCAGCCAATTACATACCTAGTACATCACAGTTGACAAGTGTTATCCCCAGACTCTCCGGCCATTTACATACCTAGTAGATCACAGTTGACAAGTGTTGTCCCCAGCCTCTCCAGCCATTTACATACCTAGTACATCACAGTTGACAAGTGTTGCTCCTAGCCTCTCCAGATGTTTACATACTTAGTAGATCACAGGTGACAAGTGTTGCTCCTAGCCTCTCCAGCTGTTTACATACCTAGTACGTCACAGTTGACAAGTGTTGCCCCTAGCCTCTCCAGCCGTTTACATACCTAGTAGATAACAGTTGACAAGTGTTGTCCCTAGCCTCTCCATCCATTTACATACCTAGCAGATTACAGTTGACAAGTGTCCCCCCTAGCCCCTCCAGCTGTTTAAATATCTAGTAGATCACAGTTGACAAGTGTTGCCCCTAGCTCCTCCAGCCATTTACATACCTAGTAGATCACAGTTGACAAGTGTTGTCCCCAGCCTCTCCAGCCGGTTACATATCTAGTAGATCACAGTTGACAAGTGTTGTCCCCAGACTCTCCAGCGATTTACATACCTAGTAGATCACAGTTGACAATTGTTGCTCCTAGCCTCTCCAGCCATTTACATACCTAGTAGATAACAGTTGACAAGTGTTGCTCCTAGCCTCTCCAGTCATTTACATACCTAGTAGATCACAGTTGACAAGTGTTGTCCCTAGCCTCTCCAGCAGTTTCCATACCTAGTAGATCACAGTTGACAAGTGTTGCCCCTAGCTCCTCCAGCCATTTACATACCTAGTACATCACAGTTGACAAGTGTTGTCCCTAGCCTCTCCAGCCATTTCCATACCTAGTACATCACAGTTGACAAGTGTTATCCCCAGACTCTCCGGCCATTTACATACCTAGTAGATCACAGTTGACAAGTGTTGTCCCCAGCCTCTCCAGCCATTTACATACCTAGTACATCACAGTTGACAAGTGTTGTCCCCAGCCTCTCCAGTCATTTACATACCTAGTAGATCACAGTTGACAAGTGTTGCCCCTAGCCCCTCCAGTCGTTTACAAATTGAAGATTTACCACTACACACTGAACCAGTCACTCCAATTAAATATGGCACTGACGGAATGTCATCTTTTTGCTGCAAAAAAAAACAATAGTTAATATTCACATTAAATGTAAATGATAAACCCAGTGCCACCAGAAAAGGTTGAGAAGCTCATTAAAGCATATTTGGTAGTCTGACAAATTGACCAAACAATGACCTCTCAAAGGCAAACATGAATGCTGATATATACGTGAAACACGCTGTGGTCCATAAGTACATGCTTTAGACCACACAAAATTCTAGTTATGACATTTGGCATAGAATCACCATGTCTACCTTTCATTTCTTACTGCTAATGAGCTCAATCAGGTTTACAACTACAAAACTGAAAGTATGTTATAAAAAGGACAAAAAACAACCCATATAACATTTTTCCTTTTGTACCAACAAAACAAGTTTAAGCAGTGCTGCATATGCTTTCTTAAGATGATGATGAAATGACTACACTCAATTTGTACTTACCACAACAGGTTTAATCAATGTTCCCAGTATACGTTTCCTTAAAGATGATGAACTGACTTTCATTTCTTCATATTCATTATGACATATGTCTTCAACTATTTCTATCACATACTCATCAAGCTTCTGCATTCCCTATAGAATTAAAAACAGTGAATTTAACCGTTAATAAAAAACCTTAGGGTGTTTTTCTTGCGTCTTTTACAGGTCCAACAAAGACCTGATTCCCAATGAAAAATTACTTCAATTCTCTAGTTTTGTCATCTTTGATCACTAAATTAAGTCCACTGTGGTTGTTCAGTTAAAAAAGTGATCATTCAGTATGTTGGATGTCTTGAGTTTTGAACAATGGCTGGGCCTGACCAAGATTTGGAAATAGATAGAAACCAATCTTTTACTGAGCTCTTGGAAAATAACAAATCAAAATCACAAGTCCTTCTGATGATTACATTAAAACCAATGTATCATGTCACACAAGCAGGACATACTTAAGAATATTCAATGAATATTGTCCTAAGCGTACTCAAAAGGTCACATTTCTGATTTGAGTTCTAGTAAATATGAAATAATCTTGATTGGTTTGTAAAATCCAATGAAGCAATCCATCAATAAGTTTTGGGATTTAGATCGGAAAGTCAAAAAATGATCTTGAACCCTGGAACACCCACAACACAGATTATGAAGCTATAAACAAAAATTTCACAATGGTTTAGAAAAAGTGATTATTACTGATATTAATATAACTCACATGAGATCTGCAGGTTTGATTTAAACATGTTCAATCAGTTCGTCCAAAGCCTTACCACATGTAGCACTGGAATCAAACCTAGATCACCTACGGATAGGCAAGAGCCCTAACCACTGTGTAATTTGATCACCTAAAGATGTATATACATAATACACCTTAACTTACTTTCTTCTCTCTCTCCTGGTTTATGATACCTCCTCCTTTCTGTGTTTCTGGACTAAGTACGATACATTGTAGATCAGGGTCTGTAATCGTAGGTCCAAACATATCACTGATCGGCACCACCTTGTGTTTTATTGTCGGTTTTACATCTTCTATGAAATTGACAACCACTGAAATACGCTCATCTATTGGCTGAATTAATTCCAATAGTGTTTTTTCTTAAAGAAATTTTAGAAAATATTGGTATTTTAAAAAGCGTGAGAAAAAATGAAATAGAATTTAACATCTGAGTCATAATTAGTTTTCTTATGCCAATACCTCACGAGGTTAAGGTGAAGTTGTAGTAAAAACTAAGCCATGTGTTTATGGCAGTGAGTAGTGGTTAAGTGATAATTCTACTTTTAAGACCTTGTCCAAATGCATCTAAATGCTAAGTGCTCAGGAAAAGAACAGCCATGTGATCTCAAGGATGATCCTGCTGAAGGCTAGTTTCAAGACTGATCCCACTGTCAGTGTCTCTCAAAGAAGACCTCATAGTAGGCATATCTCAAGGCTGACCTTGCTGTTTGCAGGCCTCAAGGCTATTCCCAATATGGCTCATGGACTCAAACTGAGTGTTGAGAATGGTGAAATAGATTTATTGTGTTGTAAGTTTAGTAAAGATTTATTTTCAGTCCATCAGTTCTGTGATGGTAAGGAAACGAGTACCACTTTTTGCAAGTGAACAGACAAACTTTCTCACGACACATGACGCCAATGCTCTCGAGTCCTTAACAACTCCTGAAAGACATATTTAAGGATCCTTAAAGATGCCTTTTCATCATGTGTAAATAAAAATCATATATAGCAGTCAACAGACCCCAAACGTTGACTGTCTAATAAAATTCTGAATCTGAATATATACTTACTTTTATTCATATTTTGTTCTGTAACGCCACAAGTTAGACAACTCTTACACAGTAGACAAGCTTCGCCAAGCATCATCTTATGACCTACATGTAACCTGTCAAAAGTTCCGCCTAAACACACATAGTCATATAGATTAAGCATTTCACCTTGTGTACTATCTACATCATGCAATAAATTATCTTGAGCACTTTCTTTAAGAATATCAAAATTTGGAATTGACTTCATTTTAAAATTTTGAACTAAATAATCTGCAAGTTGGTTTTGCAAATTTTTATCTTTTGAAACATATTTTTCATCATCGAACAAAACAATATCACATGACTTTTTTAAATTGTAACCTGTTTCCCATAATTCATTGTTCTGGTGTTTGGTCACATGACCTAAAAGTATCCTGACATCTAAATGAGTACAAATTGAGGCACTAGTAGAATAAAACTCTCTCATAACACTTCTGAAATCAGTAGAACATGATACGTGTCTTAGTTTAAATATATCATGTGGTTTGGATGTCGAAGTCTGTGTTGTCGGCTGGATGTGAATGTAAAGCGTATTTTCCACCAACTTTTCAACTTGCTGAAGCATGCTGGGAATGTTTTGTCGAAGATTGGCGAATGGTCTTGTCAAGACCAATAACCCTGTCTGATACATGTTGATAAAGTCTTTGTATTATCATCGATCTGAAAAATACAAATCAATAATTAATAACCGTGTGTAGCTATTAGATAGAAAAGGATATGGTCCCTAATCCCTGGGATGGCCTACTTACTGAACCACCCAGCCCTGTATTGTTTTTCCAGCAAGGTTTGCCATTGCATGATATGATCAATATCTCAGAACATTTGTGAGCAATGTTGTCAAAAACATTTATTCTTAGAATAAGTTTGTATGCAAAATTTCAATTTTTTCCATACTGAATAGAAATAATAGGTCTACACAAACTATTTTGGGTAATAAATGATTCATTGAACCATGTTTTTACATTGCACTGAACTGAAACCCTAGAATCAAATCACTAGTCTTCCATTTTCAAATGTGAGCAAAAAACTAAACTGTGTGTAAATGAGAGGTAAAAAATACAGGGGTAGATCTGGGATCAAACCCAAGAAATTTTACAATAGAGAAGTGCACTACTAATTGAACTACCTAGACCACTACATTCATCCTATTCCATTTTTAATTTAACTTTTTTTTAACCCTTGGAATGGGACAGTATGTCAGCTTCTAGGATTTGCATTCAGCAAATGTATCAGGAAAAGACAAGATGCAGAAACTGAACTTGGGGAACTCCCGCACGATAGGCAAGTGTTCTTCTACCAACTTAACTACCCAGGCTACTGCTACATTTGTTAGAGCAACAGAGAACAGAGACAATGGGACACTCCTCTTTAAAGTACATGTACATTACCAACAACCAAGAATAAACTGTATTTCTACAGCTTTATCACTTCTCTCTCTTTTTTCTCTCTCTGGTGTGTGTGTGTGTGTGTGTGTGTGTGTGTGTGTGTGTGTGTGTGTGTGTGTGTGTGTGTGTGTGCGTGCGTGTGTGTGTGTGTGTGTGTGTGTTGTCACTGCATGGATGACTGTATAAAGTCCATGATCTAACAAAACAATAATTTAGAATTACATATATGCAAAGTAAGTTAAATAGTTATGAATAAGTAATGTAAATAAAACACCTTTAGATACTTCCATATACAGGTGATGATATCTGAACTTATATATTGTTATACTTTATGATAACCATGACAAAAGTGGATATGAAATACTCTCTGTACTGATAGTTGTTTACAAACAAGAGGTGTCTAAAATCTGAAAAGGTAAAAGGTAATGGATAACAGAGAAAACTAGAGTTATCTCCCTTATACCAAATTCGCTTTTTTTAAAAAATTTATTTAAAATCAAGACTCGGTACATAGAATGTCCATTATTTTAATATTACATCTAATTCCAAATAGAACCAGTTGAAGTGCAATAAATAATAAAGGATTTATTTATTTATTTATTTATTTATTTATTTATTTATTTATTTATTTATTTATTTATTTATTTATTTATTTTTATTTATTTATTTATTTATTTATTTATGAGTTTATTTATTTATGAGTTTATTTATTTATGAGTTTATGAGTTTATTTATTCTTTTGGTTGTTTTTATTAAGATATCAAATTGTTTATGTAGTAGTATTTTTAGACACTATTATCAGACGAATAATACCAGTCCTATAAATACCGAATATGCAATATGTCGGTAATATTAATCAGTTCATAGGTTTATAGTCATTTCGTACATATATGCTACTCGGAACATCCTGACTCGAAATGTAATTATTAAAATATTAAAATCTTCATCTTTATTAAGAAAAATGATAAAAACAAAAAAAAAACAATGTTTGGGAATAATTTTGTAATTTATGATAAACTTTTTTAAAAGTGGTAGCAATGTTGTTCCGGTATCCGATATATCACGTTTTCCAATTTATTATTTACAATGAAGCCTCAATTTCAAGTGACACAAGTGTCCTTATTTCCGCTTCAAAAGTTGAAAGGAAGTGTTGAAAGAACAGGCAAGTCATTCAAGCTATGGAGAAGATCTCATAATACGGTACTTGTTACACTCACTATCTTTTATTTATATACTTTAAACATTTTAAAATCCCACACTTAAAATAAATTTTAAGCAACGTAAGTGTTTTCCCAGCGGTTGCGAATAATTTGAAATCTGAAAATAAAAGTTGGACCACATTTTTAGTTTGGAATTTTAGGAATTTCATTGACAAAAAACTCGGGATATTTTTACATACTTAAGATTTTTGTTTTGTTTTTTTATTTAGGTTTGATATCCATGGAAATATAGTGAATGGTATTTACGAATGATGTGCCTTATTAGCTGTTTGATACACCGGTAAATCGATGAAGTAGAAACATGACTCATCTGAATGGATTAGGTCGGAATGTACATTATCATAACAGCGTGCCTGGAGTAATTAATCCTGGAAAAGACGGAATATATAAACCATCTATATCAATCAAATCCGACATTCTTACTGATAAATACACAATCAAAGCAGATATTGGAAGGTAAGTTATAATAAATTTGTAAAAAATGCATGTGACAAAATACAGAGCCCAAAAATACTGTGGAAGTCACTTTTTTTGTGAATGCATATTGTGGAAATAAATTCAAAGAAAATCTTATTAATATATTCAAACTCACTCAACTTAAAAAATGCTTTCACAGACATAGTGATGGGTGGTAGGTGCCAATTCAACTGTCTCCAAATTTGTTAAGGTAGGTTTTCAGTAGAATATTTGTCCAGAGTGTGTTTATTGGTAATTCCAGTGCGAAATTGCATTTGTCCTCTCCCGAAACCATCAACTTGATAATCATGTTAGTAAGACATCAGGCATCTTTCACATTCTTGTATATTGGCAAGAAGTTGGCTTGTAGAGCAGCTTAATGAAGTAAAGATGGTTAGAGTTTAAGATGGAATTACTTTACAGCATTTTTTCCCTGCTAAACTTCTAGAACTTGACATACATCAGAATGCTTTGTTTTTTTTCATATTGGTCTGCTTGGTCTTCATTTAACCTTTGAGAAATTTTTTTGACTCATATTAGACATATAAATTGAATTTTATACTGGCACTTTAGAAGAATCTATTGTGTTTATTTGATTTAACTCTAGTGAATTTGAGGAAACTCAAACTGATTCCTGAAAGTCAGGGGCCAAATGTAAACTTTGGGTCTGATCATTTTAAATAGATCTATAAGTTTGATGACTTGTAAAATTTTGCCTCTATTGTTACCATTTAACCACAGATACAAATACATACAGTGAGTAAAACAAACAACAACAACAACAACAACAAAATAAAAATTTTATTATTTCTAGTTCATTATGGAAACATAAATTCTGGATACCTGGTATTCTTGGTCAGAATATATACACATTTAATTTTTATTGTAAAGTGTCAAATCATGCAGTTCTCTATGCAATAAAAATAAAATCCAAATTTCTATTATATAATGCATTTGTTTAAAAACATTTTGGCTTATATATGGGTTGGCCAGTATACCAAACAGTACTTTTAAAAATGTACCTTATGTTTTTTGGCAATGGGAATTTAAAATGCTAATGCATTATTTTTGTCAGGTGACACAATAAATGAGGCACATGAAAAATTTCTCTGTACTCTGATGGTCTTAAATGCAAAGATAATTTTATTACAAGAAAGCTTTAAACTGACCGGATAGGGTCATCTTATATAAATTTTGACTTTTGTAAAATACCTTCCAAACTGGTAAACTAAGTAACTCTTGTGAATTTGTAGAAAGTCTATTTCATTCAAGAATGTCAAAGATAAAATGGAACCCTAAACTAAAGATTTCTGTAAAAATTTATTTTCCAAAAAAATTTACATCTTCAAGAAATTAATAGGTTAGAGGTTATAAAGGAATTCTTCTCCGAGTTTTATAATAATGTGTCACTGTATGCTGTGAAAACTGGAAGTGAAAGAATAATTATTACTTCCTTGACGGACTATAAAACAGGTAGCTACTAAAAGTACTACTAAATGATATACTGTATACCAGTCAGTGTTTTTATTAACCAGAGTCATTATTGAGAGGAAACACTATGTCATTATCATGTTTATTATAACAATTTTTAATTCTGTTCTTCCTGGATCATGTAGCTATTTTAGAGTGATTATTAAATTGTGTCATTGATGCCAGTTACTCTCCTGAACATGTTATTTTCAGTCATTGTATTTCCCTAGTAAGCCGAATACTTCATATATTGTTGCCCTATAAGTACATTATGTGATGTATATTTCCGACTGATGGTGGTTTTTTTTCCTGAACTTAGTCATTGATCTTTTGATTTTGTCTACTTCACAGAACTGATCAAAATTAAACTAAATGGCCTATAAATTTTTTTTTTTTTAAATAAAGTTATCAATTTAATTTCATATTGAACAAATCAAGTATTTAAGATGGAATAAGTTGGTATTTAATGCCTCTATGCATTTTGTCCATTTTGTTTTACTGTAGTTATTAGTTATTAGTTATTCATTATATAAATGCAGAGCATCAGATAGGCTACGTGTGCTTATCTGTGTATTTTATGCATAAATTTTATTCATGTATGCTAAATATTTCAATAAGATTTTTAAAAGTTTATCAGCTTGTCAAAATGTGAGTTTATGTTAGAGTAATTTATTTTCTACTCGATCAAAAACTAACCAGACGAGACATATAAATCTGTGGAATTTTTGTTGTTTTGTTTGTTTGCCTTTGTAAATAAATCAAAATATATTTATTAATCTGTAGAGAAATCACTAGCATTGAATAAATGAATTACCTAATCAACAGTCATGTTATTTGATAGTTTCATTGTTGGCTTTAGGAAAATGCAGGTTGCAATCCAGTGGCATTTGTGTGTTTCATGTTGCTCCTCAGCTGTTTGGTAAACCCTACCATATTAACTTTATATGAATGTCTTTTTGAATTTTTGTGTAGTATTTAATTAAATCCTAACACCTGACCTCCCACAGACTAAATTTAAGATAAAACTAAACAGTAATATCCCTGAAAATAAACGGTCATATCCTACAGAATTAGCCAATTATATAATGACATGTTTGATGTCTTTTAATATGGGTGTGATAAGTTAGATATGTCTGTCAACACTGTTTAAATTAAATCTTCACTCTATAGACAATTTAGATTGTAGTGGCTTTGTCAAGAAAATTTTAATCATTTGGCAAGACTTTGTGAAATGGGTAGTCTTACAGTCTCTATGTAATGTATCCTCAGTCAGTCAATACAATCTAAGTAAGGACCATGTTAGGTGCTCTAACGTTGATGGTATGTGTCCTTCAGTTTAAGTAAGGACCATGTTGGGTGCTCTAACTTTGATGGTTTGTGTCCTTCAGTTTAAGTAAAGACCATGTTGGGTGCTCTAACTTTGATGGTATGTGTCCTTGAGTTTAAGTAAGGGCTTTGTTGGGTGCTCTAACTTTGATGGTATGTGTCCTTCAGTTTAAGTAAGGACCATGTTGGGTGCTCTAATTTTGATGGTATGTGTCCTTCAGTTTAAGTAAGGACCATGTTGGGTGCTCTAACTTTGATGGTTTGTGTCCTTCAGTTTAAGTAAAGACCATGTTGGGTGCTGTAACTTTGATGGTATGTGTCCTTCAGTTTAAGTAAGGGCCTTGTTGGGTGCTCTAACTTTGATGGTATGTGTCCTTCAGTTTAAGTAAAGACCATGTTGGGTGCTCTTACTTTGATGGTATGTGTCCTTCAGTTTAAGTAAGGGCCTTGTTGGGTGCTCTAACTTTGATGGTATATGTCCTTCAGATTTACACTGTTCCAGTTCTTTCAGTTCTATAAATAAATTCTATCCCTTTAAATAAACTGTAAAAGTCAGTAATGTCAGGGACCCTAAATTTCTTGTATTGATGTTTTTGCAATGAACTGAATACATTTAACAGCATAGGCTGAGTTTGTTCTAATAGAAGATACATGTTTTTGGTTCAAGCTAAACATTGTGAATACTGGATACCTTAAGACAGTCTAGGAGAAGTATTGTTGTAATGGCAAAACAGAATGATAACTAACAAGTCATTGTACTGATAATGGCTTCAGGGTGAAAAAAGTTTAAGCTCTAGACCTGTAACCTTCCAGTTAGACATGTCATATGTTGTAAATTCTATTATATATTCTTAATAATAGAAAACATTATTATTTTGAAGTTTGGACAAGAATTAATTTCTGACACTTGTTGCTGATACTGTTATTATATATAGCAGGTCTATCCACTGTTAGTATGCAGTTGGAAAAATTGTGGTAAAATTGTGACGATCTTGTCAAACAGTTGACAGTATTTTGATGTGGTTTCAGTCCATTATTATAGCTCTACTGATTGCTACCACATAGTGCTAATGAGTGGAATGGAATGATGATGTGTAATTGCCCGTTCACGATTCTTTCACTTATATCAAGGCAGTCAGATCTCAGGTGAAAGAGGACACGATAGTATCTCAATGTAAAACTGTTTACCCTTGGCTAACAAACTGACATTTAAGTTTCTCGCACTAGGATTTGTCTTGGTGTGATTTGAGCTAGGTAAGAGGTGCAGTAATCCATAATTCACCATTGTAAGACCTCTGTATCTGCAACCAAGGCTTTCCCTTGCTAAGCTAAACTTACTTTCATTGTCCTGTGCTGGGTGCTGAAAGAGGAAAATTTTAATTTAAATTTTAACAGTAAGCAAACAGTAGAAGTATTTTAAATATTTTATCATTTTTTGTTCAATTAAATCACCATTTGTGTTTTTTTTTAAGTTTAATAAGGCAGTTTTTAAGTATCATGCAGATAGGACAAGTTCTAAGCTACCAAAACAATCCAATGTTCAGATGAAATATGCATTCATTGACATACTTTCTTATAATAAGGAGTACCTGTACTTCCATGTACAAGACATATATATAACATTATACATACAGTGTTATATTGGTTAGAGAGATTACTGTGTTTAGATTCCATGTAATCCTATTGACCTTTTAATGTCAATATTTTCTGCTCTTTGTTATCTCTTCTACATAGGATTTAAATTTTAGCTGTCAAGTAACCAGGCATTAACTTCTTAAATTTAATTAAACCTATGTTTGAATGTTGAACTTCTATGTCCACACAGATCCATGATGATTGCTGTAAAATGACTCTAACCCTCACCAGTTTTGGGGTTTATTGTCAAAGACAAAATTTAAATTACCCAGACTTAATGGTTCTCTTAACAGGTGCTTCTAGCACAAAAAAATTACATGCACTTGTATTGTCACACACCCATATAGAAAGCTTTACAACTCTCTATTCTTCTTTCCCTTTCTCCAAAGTTTCATCCCAACAAAATCATTGTAAAATCTTTAGAAAATCCCCCTTGGCTTCAAACATAAAGGATTTTTACGATATGATTGTTACAGTATGATTGTTATAGCACATCTGACATGGTTAGCAGAAGATTTTAGAATTTATTTAGAAAAGCTATTTTATACATAAATAACTTATTTCTTCAGAATGGTTAAGAAATATTTTGTGCTAACTCATTGGGTATATTTATACATAGTAAATTTGTGTTTACACAGTGCAGTAATGCTGTTGCATATACTAACTCTATACTGATAAAACACATATAAACAGTATTTTATTTTTTATTGAATTTGGAAATAAGAGGTGCTGATAAGTACCTTGCCAAGTGCTTGATTATGTGTTAAAACTTAAGAGATTGTAGGCCAAGAAAATCATTTTGTAGGTTCCTAGTAGATACATGTCCTGTGACCTACATGAATACAAGATGATATATGCATGCCAAGAACCTAAAATTGCTTTAGTAGGGTCTGTAATTAATGCCATATAAATATACTATTTCTTTAAAAACAATCACATGTATGATTGTTATTAGAATCTCATTCTGCAGAAAAATATACATTATACAATAATTTTTTTTTTCCATAATAAATAGCAGTGTCCAGTCTCTGGGAAACATTTTTATATAGGGATACAAAATAAAGGATTTCAAACAAGACATGGTCTATATCCTTACCAAGTTTTATTTTGTTCAGATCTAGTTACATGTAATTAACATGATGAAGTACATATAGTTATTATACAAGTACTGTTATATACAACTCTCTTGGTCTTAGTTATTACTTATACAGTTATATATACTCTTAAACAATTGAAGAAGAAAAGATCTTTTTTAATCTTTAAGTGCTCTTGTAAGTAACTTTTAAGGATGGTGTGATTTGACACTATTATGATATCTCATCAATCGGAAAGGCTCAGTTTGTAAAAATTTTAAAATACAATGGTCCTAATTCCTAAATGCTTAGAAACCCCATCCTAGACTGATGTTTTCTTATGTAACAGGGTTTTACTATACAGAGAATATTTTGAAATATATATATATATATATATATATATATATATATATATATATATATATATATATATATATATATATCAGGGCTCCGGAAAACTTTGACTGGGGTTTTTTCAAAGCAACCGAACCGTACCACCGATGCTGTGTAAAGCAAAAAAAAAAAAAAACGTACCACCGTTGCCGTTGTTATTGTGTTATTGTCGGTGTATTTTAAAAAGATTTTAATTTTTAATTACAAATAGATTTGAAACTACTACATAGAGGTTACTTAGGTACATGTGGCCAGGCTCATGTGTCCACATAGTGTCGATTTTTGTACTGTTGGCATTGACAACACAAGGTTTGATGGCCATCTTTGATTATTGACAATCGTGCATTTTCGTTTTTCCGAAGGTACACAAACTTTACTGGACCTCATTTCGAGACCTCTTTGATTGTATTTAGACTTTTTAAAATTATGTATTTATAACTAAACAGTTTGCCAAGACCATACGAAGGGTGTTGTTGTCTATTTGACATCCCGCTTGGAATCTCTTTGATATAGTCCGACGACCATGACCTTCAAGGATCAACCCTCGTTATCAGCTGTTTATGGCTTCCGACTGTCAAGCGATGTGATTACTTAATAAACAACTTAACAACAAAATTAATGAGGGTTCGGACGATGAAACAAAAGGAACAGATTGAGACCATGGATTCTAACTGATTAATAAACAAAAGCCTAATTATAAGATCTGTAGTATTTATTGAAAACGGTTGACAGGTGATTGCAAACAATACTCGAGAGTAAAATAATGACAGACAAACGTATTTACGTGTCCGATTAACTGAATTCTATTATAACTAAAAATGTCCGACAAGTGATTTTTCACATCGGACAAAAATATTTTTTGTCGGACATGTACGGCAAATATGACTGTTTCTGGACCCCTGATATATATATTTATTTATATATATATATATATATATAGAAACCCCCTGATATATATATATATATATATATATATATATATATATGTGTGTGTGTGTGTGTGTGTGTGTGTATGTATGTTTGTACTAATAAGTAAATATCTGTGTAAATTAGTGACACTACAAGATCTAGTTCTATCGGTCATTATGTTACAAGTGGACACTGGTCAAGCAAAACAATTAACTCTACACAACAAGTCAATAAATAGATATGACAAACATCCTAATACCACTAATTCATTAAATAAAAAGAATGTATCAGTTTTGGAAAAGTATCATTTGAACATCAAAAAGTAATAAGAGGTAAAAAAAATTGAATGGCCAATTATGAATATTTGTTTCTGAAAATTGCAGTTTTGTAAATCTTGAATGCCTGTAACATAGAATCTGTTATATTCTGTTTTATGAATGTATATATACATTGTATATAAAATTTAAAGTCCATCTTAATTAAAAACATACAATAGTTGTTATAGTTAACAGAAGGTTTACAGCCCTGGTCCATTTTTTTAACTGGGTCTTATTTTTTGCAATTATAAGGTTGACACCCCTCTAAATACAACTAACTTTATAACATAACAAACAAATTCCCTACTTCTATCACTGAATACAGGAATTCAGTTGTTTACTGTTAGTGGTCAGCCATGTAAGGTTGAGGCCCCAGGGCAGTACATAATGACCTAGTAATTGTGGCCAGTCAGTTATTTTGTCTTGAACCAGGTGAGTGACCACTACAAATAAATATTCATACAAGTCAATTTAGATATCGTCTAGACATTGTTACCCAATGTATTTATTTAAATAAAAAGAGAAAATTAACAGTATTTAACAAAAAAAAAAACCAATCATTGAAATGCCAGTATATTCTCAGATTTATACAATACAGCATGTATATTGTCAAATAAGAGTTTAATAAAATATTGAGTGAAGAGATAAACCATGGTGGTATTATTTATAATTACAGTGTAGAACGTTGAGCACTCAAAAGTTGTTTCCTTGGTGAATTGTCTTGTTCCAAATTTAGACTCTACAAGTTGTATTGACTCTTGATTTTCAGGGGTTAAATTTACCTTTTTTCACAAACAATATAAATACAATTTCTTCTTAGAAGCCAATAGTCAAATCCAATTCCCAAAAGACAAAAACATAGTCACACAGGTCAAATAAAGTTCCTAAGTACTAATATCAAATTTACTTTGTACTGTTTGATATTTGTTAAGTCATTTGGGAATTATTATGTTCGTAAGGAATTTTTTAGAGTCTTCCATTGATTCTCCTAAATGACAGATTCCTATTCTCTAAACCTCTTACATGTACATGCCATTGGTAAAAAAAGTGGGTTGGATGAACGAGACAGTGACATGGGTGGATGAGATAGTGGAATAGGTGGACGAGACAGTGGCATGGGTGGATGAGACAGTGGAATAGGTGGACTAGACAGTGGCATGGGTGGACGAGACAGTGGAATAGGTGGATGAGACAGTGGCATGGGTGGATGAGACAGTGGAATAGGTGGATGAGACAGTGGAATACTAGACAGTGACATGGGTGGATGAGACAGTGGAATAGGTGGACGAGACAGTGGCATGGGTGGATGAGACAGTGGAATAGGTGGACGAGACAGTGGCATGGGTGGATGAGACAGTGGAATGGGTGGACTAGACAGTGGCATGGGTGGATGAGACAGTGGAATAGGTGGACGAGACAGTGTCAGTCCCCTTCTTTTATATAATAATGTTTAAGAACAGTATCGTTTTTATACTCTAAGTTTTCTGTTTTTATTGCCAGATGTTTAATTTTAAACAGTTATGTCAAAAAGGCATTCATTAAAATGATATGTTTTTGTTTTAAAACTTGAAGCATGAAAATTTCTCAGAGCGTTTGACATGACCTGTTTTTATTGTGACGATGTGGATCTACAACGAAGTGTTAATTTTAAACTTAACTTTTAATATACCTCAAGTACATCTATTGTCTTAGCTTATGGCGTTCATATGTCTCAGAAATATGACAGATAGGGTTAAATTGATTTATTCCACAGTTTTTGTTGTTTAGTAGGTCAGTTTGTTAAATTATGGACGGAGAAAATAAACTCTAGATCGTAACCACTGGAAACCTTATAACTGTCACAAAATTAATGAATTAAAACAAGACTTTAATAGACATGACACAAAAATATCCTAAAATTATGAAATTGAAAAGAGAACCACCTGAACAAATCTTTTTAACATGCAATGTTTAATAATTTTCATAAAAAATCATAATGCACATGTATGAAAACTACAAAAAAGCTAGGCCATATCTGAATAAACATTGTTAAATGATTCAAATTACAAAATTGTGAAAAAAATTCTTGAAAAAAGGATGATGCCTCCACCCTTTCAGGGCTGACTGTTTCAGTGTAGGTGACAGAATCTTGTCTACATTTATCTCGAACTGCTACCATGATATACATCTGTGAAGTAATTTGACAGGGGCATAAAACACCACTTTATTCTACATAATCTTGAAGTGCCCAAACATAACCTCTTATTTATAATTAAATTTTTAATATTGCAACAGTCTATTAAAAAAAAAATTTTTTTTTAACAAAAAAAAATTAAAGTTTATAAGACCACAGTGTAGGTGGAATGAAAATATTTGACGTAGTAATTTAAAATTTTGACAACACATAGTCATAAAAAGAAATAAACAGATTATGAGTGTAAAAAACACTTCATTTTACACTGGAGTAATTCTGAAATATTTTAATATTTGTTTAAATTAATAATTTGTAATTTATGCCTCACAGGAGCAGATTGAGGTGCACACATCATATATATATATATAAAGATTATTCATGTTTGTCTTTTTTTTTGGCAAATTTTCCGAAAATGTTATACCTTAGTCATTGTTTAAATCTAATAAATAAATATATATATAAGACAAAATAAAATTTATTGATACAAAATAATAGCATATTTAATTGTCATTAACACCATCACAAAAATAATGACTAGGGTCAGGGCTTTTTCTACCTTACATTTATGGCCGAAATTCGGCCTCATTCCCAATGCAAAATATGGCTATTTTTTCCCAATTTAGGCTTTCATTTTTCCTAATTTTAATATGTCAAGAATACAAGGTTTTTTGGATGAAAAATTATTTCTAAATAACTTCCCGATTTAATCGGTGTTCACTTAATTGTTTCTGGAAGGATGTAACAGCAGCATCAAGTTTCCGACAGTGCATTCGAAATTCCTCGGTTAACTTCATATAGGCCTATAACTGTATAATCAATACTGTAAAATACGATTGGCTACGACAGATTACAAACATGTTACACAACGGCAGATATTATGTTAAGAAATGAAGCAAAAAAGACGCCTCAAAATGCCAAAAACTTTCCTAATTTCTGGAGTTTACACACTAAATTTCCCAAAGTCGTGAGACCCAGACATTATTCCAGAATAGTAGAAAAAGCCCTGAGGGTATCTTGAAAATTTATAGGAGGGGGGGTGGGGGGGGGGGGGGGGGCAGGTTAAAGTACTGGTATACTGGAAACTACCTCTAGATCTAACTGACTAGGGTATCTTGATGGTTTATGGGGGGGGGGGGGGGTTAAAGTACTGGCATACTGGAAACTGTACCTCTAGATCTAACTGACTAGGGTATCTTGATGGTTTAAGGGGGGGAGGGTTAAAGTAATTGCATACTGGAAACTGTACCTCTAGATCTAAATGACTAGGGTATCTTGTTAATTTATAGGAGGGGTGGGGGCAGGTTAAAGTACTGGTATACTGGAAACTACCTCTAGATCTAACTGACTAGGGTATCTTGATGGTTTATGGGGGGGGGGGGTTAAAGTACTGGCATACTGAAAACTGTACCTCTAGATCTAACTGACTAGGGTATCTTGATGGTTTAAGGGGGGGAGGGTTAAAGTAATTGCATACTGGAAACTGTACCTCTAGATCTAAATGACTAGGGTATCTTGTTAATTTATAGGAGGGGTGGGGGCAGGTTAAAGTACTGGCATACTGGAAACTACCTCCTGATCTAACTGACTAGGGTATCTTGATGGTTTACAAGTTAAAGTACTGGCATACTGGAAACTCTACCTTTAGATCTTACTGGCTAGGGTAGTGTGACTGTTGAAAGGGGAGGGGGTGGCTTATTGAATAATTGGATTATCTTGATTGTGTGTTCTCACTTATCACAATGCCTCTCACTGCTTAGGTTCTAATCCCATCCTAGGCAAATCCTAACTGAGAAAGTTTCTGAAAGTCACTTCCTGAAGGTAACCGGTTTTTTTCCATACATTCTTTGCACTTTCCCTCTTTATTTGTCTCTTTGTCTCTTTTTTCCCTGATGTCAGCTTACTTGGTACACTATCATATTAGAGTAGAGTGAAGTGATCTGTAAGTGCATGCTTTAGACAACTCCACCTTCTAGGCCTCATACTATCATATTCAACATTTCAAATGAGGCTTACAAACACTGTAAGAAACCAAGGAAATCATTTCATGAGAAAGAAACTTTTTATTGAGGAAAGTGAAAGCATTTTAAATTGATATACAACCTACATGTATTATATTTGAAGTTGGTTGTTTTAATCAGATTATGGAAATTCCAATAAAAATTGGGTATTTGACATGAAGTTGAAGATATATTGCTGTTTGTATAAAGAGATAAAGTGTTACCAGATGATTAAAACTTTAAATAAGGAAGATTATACTGCTTAGAGGAAAAACGTTTATCTGAAAGAAAAAATTTACATTGAAAGGTATCATCTTTCAGTTTTCATGTTACTTGAAACTGATACTTGTAGAGATGTGCGTTTTCCTATTATGGTACTCAAATTCCGATAAATTGTAGAGTTTTTTTATTATTTATATATATATTTAAATTAAACTATTCCTTTTCCCTTTTTAAAGAAGATTTTAATACTTTTGGTCACTTGAATATCTGAATATTTAGCCTGTGGTGCAAAAACTAAATGAAATCAAAATACCTGAAGATGAAAATAGCAATAAAGTCAGGTGTTGCACAGGGGACCTGGTCGGATGAGTAATAGTTTCAGTTATGTTTAATTGTATAATCTGTTTCAATATTTGTCAACATCAGACAACTTCCTCATTTATCATGTCTATAATCTGTTTCAGTAATGTATGTTCTGTATTACAAATCACCTAGTTTATGGTTTGATGGACTGTGACCCATCCATCTTATAGTTTTTCTTACCAGTAATTAGAAAAAAAAACTGCCATAATTTTTTAAGATTTTTAGAGGAAAGAACAACACTAAAACTATGATATTGCCAAAATCCACTATTTCTTGTAAAGAATAATTTTTTTTATCTTTTTTTGTAATTATTAAATGCATATTATGATTATTGTGTTTCAGTATGTCAAATATAAATCAAGTATTTACCCCACTAGTGGGTTTCCCAGTTTTAATGTATGTCCTAAATAAACAGAGCAGGGTTTTTCCTACTGCACACTAAAAGCTGTGTTTTTGTCATTAATGTCCTGTAAAAAAAAACATTGAATGCACCAATATTGGGGCAGTCCAGATTGAATGGGAGATCTGGCAATATTTTGCTCCAGTCTGTTTTTCATTTTTACCAAATGTAAGTGTTGCATTGGTTCTCAAAGCGAGATATATGCAAAGCATTTTCATTGATCATTTGTGCTAATTACTGTCATGTCTTGGAAAAAAATTCATCAGTATTTTTGACTGAAAATTGCACAAATGCAAGGAAAGTGTCAACTCTGATGGTGAAAACCATATTCTGAAACTGTGCTATTCTGTCTGACCCAAAACAAAATTGCAATTTTTTTACCCCTTCCACTTCATTTTGCTTTTAACAACTGCAATTAAAATAACAAATTTGGTTTACTTTTGTGGTTATGTTCCTAAAAAGTTTAATTGGCCCCTCAAAATTTTATGGTAAGGGGACATGTGTACTCAAGTTTCAAAAACTGAGGGAAAACCTTGCAAGAGTACATAACTCTCTCTTGGATGTCTCTGTCAAAAGATTAACTCCAGCATTTCTGTATCAGTTTATTAATCGTCTTGGTGAACTGGAAAATTTTAAAATAAATTGTGACCTAGCTGGTGCTCAAACTCACAACCTTAGAGCTATTAATATTTTGTGTTTATCACTTAGATACATTTACATTACCTGTAAGTCAATTCAAATATGCACACAAGTTGAACAGTGCACAAAAAATTGACCACAAAGTTCAACGTAATTCAGAAATTAAGGACAATGAAAATACCAATCTTATTATTTATACATGTTAAATATCATAATTTATATAAAAATTTGTCAAGATTTAAAAATAAAATGTTATTCATTAAATTGGAATGAAGATATTAACATTTTAAGTGTAGAGTAATATACAGCATCATAAGATCACGGTTATAATTACTTGCATGTCTTAATTGATGTACAGGTGAAAATACTCAAATGTCAAACTTAATAGTTGCAACAAATGCATTACATATGTAAAGGTGTGGCTGATCATTCATCATTAGTGGTTTTCACAAAAATGTTTAAAAATGAAAAAAAAAAAAAAAAAACTAAAATTTCAAACAGTGAGTGTTTTCATAGGAATCCAAACTGAAAGTAAAATATGAACTTTACTGAAATCATTTCATTCTTGCACCAAAGTCCATATTTAACTTCATAATTTTTTTTTCCTTTCTGTGACAACTGAGATAGCTCAGTAGTGTTCTTTAAAAAGAAGGTCAGGGCTTTTTCTACTTTTCTGGAAAAATGTCTGAGGTCCCATGACTTTGGGAAATTTAGTGCATAAACACCCGAAATAGGGAAAGTTTTTGGCATTTTGAGGCGTCTTTTTTGCTTAATTTCTAAACATAATATCTGCCGTTGTGTGACATGTTTGTAATCCGTCGTAGCCATTCGTATTGTACATGTGACAGTATTGATTATACAGTTATAGGCCTATACGAAGTTAATCGAGGAATTTCGAATGCACTTCCAGAAACTTGATGCTGCCTTTACATCCTTCCAGAAACAATTAAGTGAACATCGATTAAATCAGAAGTTATTTAGAAATAATTTTTCATCCAAAAAACCTAGTATTTTTGACATATTAAAATTGGGAAAAATTAAAGCCTAAATTGGGAAAAAATAGCCATATTTTGCATTGGGAATGAGGCCGAATTTCAGCCATAAATGTAAGGTAGAAAAAGCCCTGAAGGTTACTAGTTTGATTACAAACTCAGGGAAGAATATTGTAATGAAAGATTTATTTTTTTTGTTTTCAGGCCCTTGATTTGGTGTTGTTGGTGGTGGTTTTTTGTTTTTGTTTTTTTTTCTTCATAAATCACTGTTACAATATAGAACATAAAACACCAGGAACTGAAGCATTTAATCCTGGAAGATTAATCTCAGGGTTCTGATCTATAACCTAACTGGTACCTTTATTTCTTGTGTGATTTGGTGTAAAATGTACTGGTACATCAGTTATTAAACATATACCCAGTAGGCTAATAAAAACACTAGGTTTCAGATATTAAGCCAAAATTCTAAATAGCAGGATTCTAAATTATCAATGATTTCTATAAAAGATACATATTGGAGAATTAACAAATGATACCTGACTAGGAGTGGAGTGGAGTAATGGTGTTTTACGCCCCAGTCAAGATTCTTTCACTTATTTCGAGGCGGTCAGTTCTGGGATGGTGGGGGAAAACAGGAGTACCCTGAATAAACCACCGACCTTTGGCAAACAAACTGACAAACTTTCTCACACTAGGATCTGTCTTGAGTGGAATTCGAACCCAGGCGGTGAGAGGCGCTGTGCTCCGTAAACGCGCACTTTAGACCACTCGGTCACCTGAGGCCCTACTTGACTAGGACTAAAACACATATATCTGGCTTTTGTGCTTATAATACTTGTCTAAATTTTAAATACAAAAATGGTCTCAATTTAAAAGTTTCTACTTATAATTTAGCATAGGGCTCTAAGACTTTACTTGTCCAAAATTTCTGGAAGGGGGGGAGTAGTAAAATCCATTCGCTAAAGCAGGTTGTTTTTTAATTGACTATACCTAGTATCTTGTATAAGATTGAATGCTTAAATTATACATAACATATTTATTTATATATTTATATACATATACATGTATAGATTTTGTACCAGTCTGTCTGAAATCACAGTTGTATCAGAATACAATGTTGTTTTTTATTTGAAAATTTAAATATCATTTTGAAATTTGAATAATTTGTTGGTTGAATAAACATTGTATCATTGAAACATTTATTGCGATAATTTACATAAATCAACATCGAAAAGTACATGTAATACAAAATTTATGCACAAGTATACAGGGATCTACCTGATTAAAAAAATATATATATAGGTGTATTAAAGTTTGAATATTTCACAGATTCAGTTTTGTAAATTGTTAAATCTTGTAAAACAAGATAAAAATCTAAATTTAAGTAAAAATGTGACTTAAATCAAGGCTTAAACAGAATGACTCATAAATAATGAACAATCACAAAAAGATAACATGTTACATATGATATAAACATGGATCGTCATGTTTCTACTGAAGTCGTTTTTCTTCTTTTTCTAAAAAATTGATTTGATGTCATTTCTCTCATAAAACATGATATAAATGTACTTTATTAATTTTTTGTCTTCTCCGTGTTTTTACCGATCATATGGTGCAGTCTGTGTGTGTAGTCTTTTCTTTTGCTTTATTCTTTTTCTAAAGAAATGGATTTGATGGCATTTACATGTATATTAACAAAAACCAGAAATATTTCTTTACTTTTACAAAAAGCAAATTGTTTTGTTTCTTTCTTTGTCTATGTGTTTTCTTTTCCTTAATTTTTTCTTGAAAACTTTTGACAGACTTTCTATTTTATAAAACACAATATGAAGCTGTATTTTGAATTACGAGTGAAGTTTTTTAAGTGTTTGATGCCCAAGTCAAGATTCAGTCATCCATATGAAGGCATGCCAGTTCTAGAATGGCGAAGAAAACCAGAGTGCCAAGAGAAAAACCACCAAACTGCTGCAAACAAACTGACAAACTTTCTCACAGAGGATTCTTCTGTAATTGGATAGGAACTTGGATGGTAAGATGCACTTGGATGGTAAGATGCACTGTGAGTAGTCAATTTTCACTTCGGACCAATCTGCTTCTAAGGCTCCTTTATATTGTGTAACCTGTGTTTCTTTAAAAAAGAATGAAATGACATCTCTGTTTCTTTTTGTGAAATGGCTGATTTTGTGCATTTAAACATTTATACTAGTGTAACATTTCCAATAATGAATATAGGCCACTGTGGCTAAGTGGTCTAAGTCTTGCTTCTCATCGCCTAAGTTTTAATCCCACTGGTTTCCTCCATCATCCAAGAACTGACTGCCTCGTTGTTAGAGAAAGAGTTTTGACTAGGGCCTAAAACATCCATAATTCCCCTCCAATCAAACCAGAGCCATTCTGGTTTGTCAGTACATTATATTAGCTGGTCCACCAAACAAATGTCATAAACTTTGGTTTTAAATATGAATGATGTGTTATTTTGTCTTAATCTCCAGATTTTCAAAAAAATGAAGAGTATATGTACCTGAAGTCTGTTTATAATTATCTCACAAAAATTACTAACCAAATAGATGTCTATTCTATCCATATTTAAGGTCACATCATAAAGATGTTATCACCTCTAGGTTGACATTGGTAACATTAAATGCTGTGGTTGGGTGGACATGACCTTAGTGGTGTGTTGACATTTTCACTGTTTTAAGCTGTGGTTGTAAGGTCAAGTCTGGTACTTTGTTTGCCATTTTGAGGCAAATTGAATTTAAAAGAAAAAGTATCAATAATAATTATTCTTAATTTTTTTGGTCTGTAGAGAAGAAGGTCAATCACCCTTTGTTGTGTTTTTGTGTTGTTTTGTTTTGTTTTTTTTTTTTTCTTCCAGAGATAGCTTATATTAGTTATAAGTTGTAATACTGTAATGTTTTTAAATATTCAAACTTTGCATTGGCATCAAACAATTAGAGAGACTTACCTTAATCATAAAAATACTGAAATCATATTTAGTTACCAGTATGCAATGTTTTAAGAAAAAAATACCCCCCTCCCTCCCACACTCCCCCTACACACATGCAAGCATACATGCATGCAAAAACACACACACACACACACACACACACACACACACACACACACACACACACACACACACTGTATATATTTACTTGTGCACAGATAAGAGCAGACAGATAAAAATGTTTTATTGCTATGTATGTAACAAGATTATAGGTGTACAATTTGATATAAATTCTCGGACACAGCCAGCTAGGAACTGTTTGATTTGAAGTGAGTCACAAAATGTCCTGAATCTAATGCACACCCTTTATATTGTGACATTTAATGTAATTACATACACATTATTGTAACAGAGTGCAAATTAGTGCACACAATTTTCTTAAACATACGTCACACAAAGAATTCAAATAGTTTATATAAACACATTATAACCTTAAGTTATACAAGTTACCGGAGAGTTGGTCGTGTTTTTATTTCAATTCATATTTCATAAAAGTCATACTTTTTTGTGTTCCCCTATAGATAAAAGTCATTCAACAGCTATTATTAAAAGAGTTAATATTTTACAAGAAAATTTTGGCTTTGATTGAAGTTTGTACGGCCTACATTCTCAATAGCATTTTTATATTCCACAAAAAAGTATGTAAACTTCCAAACATTATTTGGGATTTTTTGAAAAGTAATAATATGAATTGTACTAATTATAATTGTTTTAATATACAATAATACTTTAAAGCAGTAAGTTTTTTTTCATAATTTCCCCTGAAGTATTTGTCAATTATTGGGTAGTATTATCAGGTGTTTTAAAATGCAGTTATAGGGTAATTTTCACTTTAGGCCAAATAAAAAAAATCTGTGGATCTGGGTACAGTCCTAAGATAGATACTGTAGGTAAGCTCTTGTCATAAAAATCATTAGTAGTTAAGAGTGTAGGCATAAATCTTAAAAAACCACAAAGTTTATCCACCTTGGCCAATAATTGCTAAAAGAATTATATAGTTATAAGGTATTTAAAATATGTAAAATTTCATGAAATAAACACTTGTCTCACCTGTAATTAAGAAAGAAGGAGTAAAGGTGTAAATATTTATGTTCTTACTGACTTTATCTGTGACATCTTACATAAAGTAAATATACAGTCGTACCACCTACTATTAAGGTGTTAACAAACTAAACAACATGATTGACCATGTCTGCTTGACCTTTATTAAAGTTTTTTGTAAAAACTTAAAACAATGTTTGTTGTTTTACACTTGAGGTTATTTAACTTACCTGTATTGAGGTGGGCAGAACTTTGTTTTTAGAGATCATCATTGACCATCAGCAAGCTTACCTACAGAAGTTGGGAAATTCTGAGACAGATTAGGATGTTCATGTAAGAGTAGAGTGGAGTAATGGTGTTTTATGCCCCAGTAACGATTCTTTCATTTATTTCGAGGCGGTCGGTTCTGGGATGGTGGAGGAAACCAGAGTGCCTGTAGAAAACCACCAACCTTCGGCAAGCGAAACTGACAAACTTTCTCACACTAGGATCTGTCCTGAGTGGGATTCAAACCCAGGCGGTGAGAGGCACTGAGATCCGTAAGCATGCGCTTTGGACCACTCGGCCACCGAGACCCCTTCATGAAAGTGAGAGACACAACAGTTAGGATTATGTTGTGACTATGAGATTGCTAGATCAAGTCAGGTTTATGTAGGAGATTGCTAGATCAAGTCAGGTTTATGTATGAGATTGCTAGAATGAAGTCAGGTTTATAGACATTCTAACAGTATGTGGCTTTAATAGGAACAATTAGCAAAATTAATCACTGTAAGCAAATATTAATATTTCAATCTATTGTTCATGTAGGATATTATAAAACTTTAGAACATCATATTTATTAAAGCCAGAGACCTGCATTTTGCCTAGGATTATCACTGTATTGGTGGCTTTAAACAAGAAGCTTATCAAAATGCCTCTCAGTACCTTGGTCAAAGTCCAACACTGACAGACTCGGAAAAATGCTACTACTCAGATCTGTATTGCAAAATGCCTCGAATTGAAACAGTTGAACCACTTGTATAGATATATTGGCTATATTATACTACTATAAATTATTTCTGTATACTTCACATATTGTATAAATCAGATATAGTTGTTAATAAAGTCATGTATTAGTCCATTATAAGTATCTCTATAAAAATACCAATGCTATATATATATATATATATAGTAGTTATAGACGGACACATTCCACCTCTTGATAGTACTTATTATACTAAATAATACCATATACCAGTAGTTATATAGACTATTTACACTATATAAGTGATAGTAATTAATAAAACCACTACCAGCTGTCTGTTTACAGAGTAATGTACACAGATAATGTAGCTACATGTTCAGATTTTTTTGTCATTTGCACCTGCTAGCCATGTTTGTTTATATAAGGTTATCTCCCCTTGAGATTTCAACTGCTCAAGTTTTTAAGCATCTGCAATGTTCCTCATATTTTCTGATGATATTCAAGATCTTTATCTGTTGCATGTGTATTTTCAATTACAAAAATCATTATAATGAAGTTGATGTGTACTAATAATCTTAATTGAAAACCTTTTTTAAAGGAGAGAGAAAATATATGTTTGCTTATTGAACTGTTTAGAATTTGAATCTTATGTTAACAAAGTAGGGGTTACAGAGAGTTAGTGTTTAAGGCCACATCAGTACTGTTATAGGCGAGAGAGAGAGAGAGAGAGAGAGAGAGAGAGAGAGAGAGAGAGAGAGAGAGAGAGAATAAGAGAGAGAGAGAGAGAGAGAGAGAGAGAGAGAGTGGGGAGGGGGCTCATACATCTTATTGTATAAATTAAAACAGAAGTTCAGTGTATTAAGAATTAAATGTATGGTTAGTAATGATTTATAAACTCATCATTATTTATTGATTACTGTATATTAAAACTGTTTACTAGTGACATCAATGCACAAAAATTTAAGTTTGAATATTTAGTTTTAAGACTTAAGAAATATCTTCTGTCTGTTTAATGGTGACAGGCCCTGGTAGCCACTGTTACATGTTACAACCCGGAACCTAGTTCCTATCTACACCTGATTATCATATAAGTATTATTTACCTGGAATATTGCTTTTATGCAGCAGATAAACATGATAAATTAAATGTTTATTGGCATCTTTTATTTGAACTGATGATATATATATTACAATATTTACATATGATATTATATCATCTAGAAAGATTGTTACTGACATTAGCTACAGTTTTACAAATGTAACTTGGCAATTTTAACCTGCTAGTTGAAAATGATGTCTTGGTAAATCATTTGCCAATTTCAAGAAGGGTTACATTATCTGTTTGCAATTTACAATAAAAATCATCAACAATTGTACTTCCAACCAAATAAAATAAAATAAAATTAAAAATAGATAAATAAAATAATTCAGTGGTCTAACATTTTTGACAGTTTGACTGAACACCAACAATTGTACCTCCAACTAAAAGGAGTTCCACCAGTAAAACATTTTTGAGAGTTTGACTGATATCCCAAGAAATACAACCAGCAGTTCAGGAGGAAGATTTTGTCTGGTCTGTTACGGACAAAAACAAAAATGATGTATCATGTCAATCCACTCACAAAATGAGGAAAACATCATTAACACTTCGGCCTGTTCATATACATGTGAAAGCTTGTATTAAAGTTAGGCCTTGAAATACAAATTTATCTTGTCATAAAAGTCTAAACAGTTTGACCTGAGACAGCCATCCTAGAATATACTAAGAAGTGAAGTTTTCAGCTCAAACTTGTCAGCACTTTTAATGTTCTATCATGTTTTTGTTCTAGGTGTGGTTAATAAGTTTGTGTATTGATTATAGATGTCCACCTTTGATAAAACTGATCAAAATAAATTTGTGGTTTTTTAGATGTAATTTAAATATTTTAATTCATATTGATTTGATATTTATTTGACATTTAGAGAGAAATCATGTAGTAAGAAATCTGTTTTTATATCCAATGCTTAAAAATAAATGATACTCTGAGTAAACCAGTCAAAAGCAATTTTTGTGTTTTTTTCTGTAAGTACAATACATGTATTTTCATTATATCAGAAATGTACATTGATTTACATAATACCAATTAGAAAGAATTTATGCCTTAAAATTGGTTTACTGGTAATTTTCATTTTTAGGTTCATATTAGATATTGCTAAATATCCTGAAAATTGAAAGTTAAAAACTCTGATGCAAAGTTTGACTGTAATAAGTTAAGATTTGTTCAGTTTAGTTCCCAAATAATAAAAAACATTCTTATGAACTACATACATTCATGGTGTACAATTTGATTCAGAAAAGTTTATCGAGGTTCATTAATGAAAGCACAGGGTCCTTCGGATGAGACTTAAAAATTGATGCTCCATGTCATGGCAGGTGTGGTACGTGAAAGAACCCTCCCTGCACATTGCCCTAAGTGCACTGGGAAGGTTAAAATTTCTACCACTTCACCTATAGCTGGTGACTTCTCGATATAAGTTAAGAAGTTCTACTATCATGACGAGTTCTTTTGTGGTACACCCAGGCTAGTCACATGACCAGAGACTTACTGGCTCTATACCTGTACAATACCATGTAAACAGGTAGTACAGGTACTCCTAAATCCCTAGCTCAGGCTAGTCACATGACCAGAGACCAAGCAATTGCAAACTGACAAATTTCTCACACTAGGATCTGTCCCGAGTGGTATTCGAACCCAGACAGTGAGAGACACTGTGATACATAAGCGACATGACCAGAGACTTACTGGCTCTATACCTGTACAATACCATGTATACTGGTAGTACAGTTACTCTGATTCAGCAGAATTTGATAAGGACACTTGTATATAAACAAAAACAAACAAAAAATGTTTTAATAAATGTTTTGTAAACAGATATTTTAAATAGTAGCTGGTTTATTGTGTATTTGAAGGATGTGATTATAATGATAAACTTGATATATTAATCAAGATATCAAATACAAATAACAATTAATCCATTGATAAATACTTAATTAAAACACATGTTTATTTTATATAGTTTTATATAGGTGTGTAACATGATAGTGTTTGTTTTGTTACGGTCAGGGTTTGATCAGCTGTCAGGTCAGCATTGTCCTACATTGAGTTTTTTGTTTGTTTATGTTCATTGGAGGGTAGGTGGATTTTCAGAATTTGTCTTTTTTAATACCTGTACTTATGTTAGTTTGCCTCAAGCATGTGACTTTGCTTGTTTAGTGACTTGTTCACACAGTATCTGTGTACTTATACACAAAACTTAGCTAGTCCTGATAAAATGTCGGCCTCATCCATTATGCTGCCTTCAACTTAGGTGCTCTTGGCCATATGCACTTTTTTTTTAAAATCTGCAGTTTGTGTTATATTCATGTGACTTGCATCAGTCATTTAATACAGAATGTTCTGGTCCTGGTAGAGAACATTGGATTGCCCATAGCATATTACAGAATGTTACGACATGGTAGAGAACATTGGAGTGTCTGTAGTAATCACAGAAAAAAATAAGTGGGATAGGTTTAATTTTAAAACTTCATGCACTAGAGTTGAAATGCTCTACTAACCTTTGAATTTAAAGAATTTAATAAAAAAAAAAAAAAAAAAAAAAAAAAAAGATAGGTACTAGTATATCATATATGCAGACTTTAATGCATTGGGTATACACAGTACCCCATGTAAAAGGAATGTCAAGAAAGCATATAGAAGTTAATTATCTCACCTGGGTGATAGGGTAAAATATACCTGTAACTTATATAGATCAGATCAGATCTTCTTTATTGTAGAACTTTACTTACATACCTTGAGATTTAATTTCATTTGTTGTGGTGGATTTCAATTTTAAGATGTCACTTTTCATACCTGTGTAAATTTTAACATTGATATAGCTATTATCTATAGGATAAATATCTCCCACATGGAAATTTAAAATTTTAAAAAATTTGTCCCAAACCCACTGGTGCATCAGACTAGCTATTAAGTGCAGGTTTCATTGTTCATGTAAAACAATACAAGACAAAGCCCCAGAATATCTCCCTGAAGCTCCCACCCTAACCCCATAATGTAGTGGTAGTCCTAACTCTTGATCACATGGTTTAAACTCTTAGCTTTTCTGTAGGGTGGCTGAAGCAATGTTAAGCCAATGTTTAGCTCAGGTTTTGCATTGCAGCCTGCTTAAGTTCAAAACAAAGGTTGTATAATAATCAGCCATGTATCTTTCTATTTTGAATCTATTACCATGAAAAGTTGTTTTAGAGACCCTTGTTGTAAACTTGTAAGCTTAACTTTCTTGGTCTAAAGGGAACATTGAAGGGAACCACTTGTTTCATAAAATTGTTACTGATAGTTTCAATGTTAATTATGCAGTTGTGTGTCATTAATGTCAAAATATTTCAGTGGAAAGAATGCATTAACCATGAAATAAGCAACTGAATTTCTGGGGCAGTAGACAGTTTTTCAAAAGTAGCAGCCTTGATGTTAAGATGATGTAGGCATAATTATAACTTTATGACAGTCCAGTAGGCAGTAAGTCACAGACATTGTAGTGTGCTGTGCCAAATATACCTTTTATGCATTTGGAATTTCTTTTATTTTACAGAGGAAAGTTTGCTGTTGTCCGAAAATGTATTCACAATGAATCAGGAGAAGAATTTGCTGCAAAGTTCATCCGAAAGAGACGACGTGGTAAAAGTTGTCGGGAAGAGATTATGCGAGAGGTTGTCATGCTAGAAAAAACCCTTGAACATCCAAGATTAGTGGACTTGAAGGAAGTGTACGAGACACAGTCAGAACTAATATTGGTTACAGAATAGTATGTATTTACTTGTGCAGTAATTTAAGCCAGAGACACTCTGGTTTCCTCAACCATTCCTGAACTAATAACCTTGATATATGTGATAAACTTCTGACTGTGCCATAAATTATGTAACCCCTCTTTCTCCATTTAGTTAAGTATGGCAAGGTGTCCATAAAAGTCAGCTCCTTAAAATTTGTTATAACTAACTAATTGAACATTTTCATTAAAACTTTATGTACCGGGTAATCTGCTAAATATATTTTCAAATACATTGTACAATGTATGTGTTTTGGTTTTTTTTAGCTATAACTAGATTTTTTTTTTTTTTTTTTTTTTTTTTTTTTTTTTTTTTTTTTTTTTTTTTTTTTTTTTTTAGATTTTTCAGTAATCTAAGCCAGAGACACTCTAGTTTCCTCTACAATCCCTGAACTGATAGCCCTCCTTTTTATTAGTTATGTATGGCAAGGTACCTGTAAGTCAACTACCTCAATCTACTGAACATCTTCATTTAAACTATATGCAATGCTGAGTTTTAGTTGTCTAAATGCATTTTCAAATTCAATGTATGTGGGTTTTTTTACCCATGATTTGAGTTATTTAAATTTCAAACTGACCACCATGTTTGATATTAAAACCAACAATATTGTAGATATTGAAAACCACTTTTAAGACACATTTTATGTAAAAGATAGTTTACCTTTTCTTAAAGAAGTTTTAAAAATATTGTAACGTGTACCTATGTGTGTGTGTGTTTTGATATGTTTTTGTATATAATTGATCTTTGAACTCCCACAATTTGTCAACAAAATTTAATAGGGGAATCTAGAATCATTTTATACAAAATTCTTAAATCATGTAACTAAAGAAGAGTGACATTTAAATTTTGTTCAAAATAATTTAATTTTTTTTAAATGTTCAGAAAAATTCAAATTAAAGAAAATTGTCTCTTGGCGCATTTTAAATCTTTTTGACTGATAAAATTTCTTTTTAAAAAAAGTTGTTATTTACTTTAATGTATAAAGGTGTCTCTTTGCTTTTAAATTTTAAAGTTATTTTAATTTTGTTTTAAAAAAAACAACTGAATTTAAGATTTTAAATAGATAAATTGACTGATAAATCTAACAGCCTATTATTTCCTCATATTTCTATCTATGGTGACAACTTTTTCCTGAAAGACCAAGATCAAACAATTTATAGAGTGTTGTATAACCATATTAAGAAGAGTTCTTCAACATTTGGATGTTTAAAATACATTTAAGGAAATTGAAGTCAATTTAAGGCATAGACAAAAACATGGTCATGTCAGTTCTTTTGGATTTGATGTCATTCACTTATGATGACTTGCAGAAACCTTTCTGAAATGTTATTTTGATTGGGTGTTACTGATAATATATAGAGTATTTCATCCAATCAGATCAATGATAAAAAATTGCAGCACACATTCGACAAGGACATTGAGATTCATGATAAGGTTACAAGATAAAATATTTTTTTTAATTGAAAAAAGAGTGTTAGTTAAAAACACGATTTTCAGTAGAACATATACATATTTAAATGTTTAGTTAATGGATTTTATAAAAAAAAAAAATTAGAGAGCAACTATTAATACATGTTAAATGAATTGTTTGCTTTTTCCAATCCCTAGCTGATTATATCCAGACAAATATTATGATAGTTCACAACTTTTATATTATTTCTAACAGCACAATTTTACAGAACTTTTGATACCTTTTCCTGTTCTGTACTCAGATGAAATTGGAAATTGTGAAAATGATTAATCAAAACAATTAGCTTTTCATACTGATGTTTCATTTCAAATAATAAACAACATCATAAACTATTTTCTGCTTTAGTGCATTAACACATCGTCTATCAAATTGTAATAACCTTGTTAAGTCTGAGGTCTCGGCATACAAATCTTGTTAATGTTTAATAAATTACTCTAATGGTAAGCTTGGTACTATTACAATGAAGTGATTTGTGATATATAAATCAACATCTTTGACTCTTGATTTACTCATGTATCACATGTAAACTTGTGCACAGATTTATCCTTTGGAGTGGAATGGAGTTGCAACCCAATCACAACTCTTTTAGTTATATTGTGGTGGTTAATTTTTTAATCATGGAGGAAATCAGAGAACACCTGATCTTCAACAAACAAACTGACAAACTTTTTTTCAGACAAGAATCAGTTAACTAGTAATATATAATACAGGGCATTGGATCAGTCAGCAGTCTATGTCCCCAAGTAGTAAACGGTGGTATGTTATCCAGGGCATTGGACATTCAGCACCTTGGTCTCCTTTAAAAGACTAATTAAATTGTGTCCTGTTGCTTAATCATTGGAACAAAATGGATGCATTGTAAAACTTTATCAATACTAGATAGATCCACCCATACTTTATTTTAAAACATGCCATGATTATATGATGTATTATTTATCCATTCAAAATGTTTGAAATTAAGTATTACATTACATAATAAACCTGATATATGTAAATTACTTTAGATATGTGCTCTTTTACTGCCTAAATATGTGATTTTTTTGTTTGTTTGTTCAAGTATGTGTCTTATGTCTAGAAGTTTTTTAAAATACGTTTTCTTGCTTCATTGAAATCCAACAAAGTTTAAAAATAGACAATGAACACATACAGGGGACATCATTACAGTGACATCATGGACATTTAAAATTCTCCATTGTAATTTTGGTACTTACAAAATATTTTTCAATTTTTGATTAAGCCTGCATAAGCAGTTTGACTGAACAAATTATGGTGTTTCTTTTTGTAAACAGCAGACTAAACTACCAGCACTTCCAGAAAAGCTGGTTTTGACTTCATAAATAAATAAGTACTCCAGTTGTCATAGATTGCTCCCCAAAAGAACTCTTTGTTGTTGAAAAGTACATTTGTTAAAAGATAATAATCCTTCATAGAACTAGACAATAATCTATTCTAGCTGTATGTTAATTAAACTTACACATTCACCTGCAGTAAGTTCAGAACCTGGCTTGTCAGACTCTCTCACATTATATTCTTCAACAATACAGTTCTGCTCCCAGTTTCACAAACATTTAGCAAAGATTTTCCTTCATTTTAGCAAATTCGTGGAATCTTTAATGGTACTACAGACTACAAAAATGTTTCAAGAAAACTAGAAAACTAAACTAGAGTTGTATTAAAAGTGATTTTCAAAAATAACAAAAAACCTTGAATTCTTTGTTACATGTATCTCAAACACTTATTTCAAATATCAAAAATATATAATAATGTAAATCATATTTAAGAATGATTGTGGCATGGAGACCTGGTGGTCGCTGATTATTTTCTTGTATTTGATAAATTAAAACAGAAAAATATGTTTGAAATTTTAAATTAAAATTGTAATTATCTCATTATTTCAATCTGTTATAGCTGTTCTGGTGGTGAGCTGTACAATGAATGTGTTATAGAAGAATCATTTAAAGAAGCTGATGTTGTACGAATGATGAGGCAAATTTTAGAAGGTTTACTGTATCTGCATGAAAGAAATATTGTACATCTTGATCTCAAAGTAAGTCCTAAAGTCCAAATAATTTCTGAAAGTTTTACCTGCCTGAATATCAAATTTTCAGTAGTTCCTCTAGAGATTGTATATTCAATCCTTGATTTTGTACATGGATATTTGGTAAGTATGTCCCTAACAATTTCATGTCGGAGAAGGGATACTTTAACACAGGTTACACGGTGATTTATAAATATGTTTATTGTTTCTGGATATCCCATATTTGTGCTTGTCACATGAAAGCACATAAAAACTATTTTTGTTGAGCCTGGCACTGTGATAAGGCAAGACTTAGTGTTACTTTTCCAGTGTTATCATGAGCAGCGACGGTGTGTTAAAATGTGAAAGTTTATGGTAAAGTCCAAATATACCTCACGAATTTTAAATAATAGTACGGAAAGACTGTAAAAAAATATTTTCTACTGTATCAAAAACTAAACAGGCGAGACTTTAATTCCATGGAATTCTTATTTAACATATAAAGATATTTACTAAATATCACATAACGATTGTGACTTTACATAGGCCTGTTTATCAAACCCTGAACTGAAGCACCAGTCCTGAGTTAAAAGGGGTAGAATTAGAATAGAGTGTACAAAATAGATAAATTGTGTACTAAATAGGTAAATATCTCTAGAAACATATAAACCTACGTCAAACATATCTAGAGTTCTCAAGAATATGACTTCTCAGTAATATAGTAGTCACAGTGTGCACTTACCTATTACATCTCCTCTCAGCGATTAGGTTTAAATTCCATTTGGGCAGAACATGGTGTAAGAAGTTTTTCATTACCCTTGCAGAAGGTCAGTGGTTTTCTTTGGATACCTTTGTTTTCTGTACCATCCCAAAACTGACTTTTTCAATATAAATAAAAGAATGTGACTGGGACATTAACTGAACAACCATAATTTTAAAAAAAAAAAAGAAAAAAAAAAGAGACAAATACATGGTCAAATCTTACTTGGATCAACTGTAAAATATTCTCTTTTTTAGCCTCAGAATATATTGTTTACCAAACCATTCCCAGAAGGTGATATCAAGCTTTGTGATCTAGGATTTGCATGTTTAGTTAATACTGGAGAGGATATAAGGGACATAATTGGGACACCAGATTATGTTGGTAAGAATTAATGTGTATCAGAGTTATTTCCCCTTTAAATGTCAATTCTGCTTTATAATATAAAGCATGAAAAATAAAACAGATATTTGCTCAATTAATTTAAAGAAATTTTCAGTTGTTATACAAGGTTTTTAATGCCATATCCCCATTTAAATATATAATTTTTTTCCTCTTCAATTTTAAAATATATCTATGATTCATAAATATTTTATAAAAAGACCTAAATTGTATAATTTATAAATTCAGTTTTTAAAAGAGATCGTGACTGTATAATTTGTAAATTCAGTTTATATTTTTTTTCTTCTGCTTTAAAAGTAATTAGTTGTTAAATTTAAAAGACAATCAGGGTTAGCTCTGGCTCTTTGAAAAGTTGCAGTCTAAAAATTATTCAGCTGTAAAATTTTCAAGCTAATTTATATGAGTCAGTTTCCGTGAACCTCAGAAACTAAAATCCCATATTGGAATTGATAAAAATTTTGGAGCAAAGTATCAGCCAAACTTAAATGATCATATTTTTTTCAAAAGTTCATTGGAATGGATTAGTGTATGTGTGCCTTTTGCTATTCCTCTTGGACTGGATCCATTTTTGTTTTCAATTTTTACCCAAATGATTTTTTGAACATAACAGTGGCATCGCATTTCAATAAACACTTCTTATAACATACTTTTAATTTAGTATACTTTTTAATATTTTTAGCACCAGAAGTTTTAAGTTATGAACCATTAGGACTCTACACAGACATGTGGTAAGGATAAGTATAAAAAATATGTGGTTTTTAGACTACCTTGTAATTATTTCCCTCTTAAGATATAAAATCTTTTTACTCAACTTGAGTTTATGGGATGAGTCTAGTAGCACTGCATTATTTAAAAGAAAAATTTGTAATGTTAGATTTGTCTGGAATTGAGCTGAGTAATGATGTTTTGTGCCACAGTCAAGATTCTATAACATACATGGGAGAGGTCAGATCTGTAATGGTGGAAGAATCTGGGGGAGGGGGGGGAAATCACTTCTAACAAAGAACTGACATCCTTTTTTATGCCAGAATCTGATTAGGTGGGATTTAGAGCTAGATGGTGAGAGGCATTCTGATCTGTATAAGTATGTACTTTAGTCAAATTGGCCACCTAGGCACAAAATAAAGACAGTATAATTACCTGGGTAATTTTTTTCTGGGTAAATTACTTTCTGTTACCAGTTCAAAAAACAATGCACTTTTATATCATTGTGATAATGGCAAAATATCTATATTGCCATTTCATTATTGTTTTAAGTACAACAATAACCCTCTTTCTCCTGCAAGTAGAATGTCCAAGTGCAGTGCATGATACAAGTGCAGTGTGCCTTGTGAAGCTAATTAGGAAAAAATGTCATTTCAGAAAATAATTAATTACAGTGATCAAATGATAACAAATATACATGTACAATTTTAGTGTTGACATTGAGGTGATATAGTCAGATGTTGCTTTCTGGTGCTACAATGGATAAGCACCTGTTAGCATTATGATTCTATATAAAGACTTTAAATTAATTTTTGTATTTTTTGTAGGAGCCTTGGTGTCTTAACGTATGTGATGTTAACGGCACATTCACCGTTCGCTGGTAATACTCAACAAGAGACATTTCTCAACATATCTCAAGTTAATTTAGACTTTCCTGAATCCTTATTTAGTAGTATTAGTTCTACAGCACAAGATTTTATTGTACAGTTACTACAAAAAGAACCAAGGTAAGAAATATATACACGTGTTATAAAAAAATATCAACCAGGGTAAGAAATATATACACGTGTTATAAAAAAATATCAACCAGGGTAAGAAATACATGTATATACACGTGTTATAAAAAAATATCAACCAGGGTAAGAAATATATACACGTGTTATAAAAAAATATCAACCAGGGTAAGAAATATATACACGTGTTATAAAAAAATATCAACCAGGGTAAGAAATATATACACGTGTTATAAAAAAATAACAACCAGGGTAAGAAATATATACACGTGTTATAAAAAAATATCAACCAGGGTAAGAAATATATACACATGTTATTAAAAAATATCAAGTATGGATATTCAAGTTTGTTTAATGTTTTATGTTTCTTTATGCCCGTGACTCAGTTCATGACATCATATGTTATGGCTCTGTCCATTTGTACATGACCACTATGGTAGCTCAGTTGGTAGAGTGCTTGCTTGATACGTAAGAAGTCGGGGTTTGAACCCCGGCCGGGTCTGACCAAGACTTGACAACATGAAAGTGACTGATCTTTTGCCAATGCAGCATTTAAAAAACAAAGGCACAGGGTCCTTCAGAAGAGACCTTAAAAAATTGATGCCCTGTGTCATGGCAGGCATGGCACGCTACAGAACCCTCCTTGCATATTGCCCTTAGCAACTGCAAAGTTAAAAATTTCTGCCACTTAATCTATAGCTGGTTTATATATGTGTCTCAGTATAAGTGAAATATTCTTGACTGGGACATAACAATCATTCAATCAATATTTGTACATGATCATTTATCTGTCTAATCCATAACTCTTAAATGTTATGAAGGATTTTAACGAAATTTGCCATGAATGATCATCTTGCTGAGTTCATTGCATTGAGGACAGATCTTGTAAGATATTTGTTTTACTGGGAAAATACAGTAAAACCTATTTTCAACCATGTTTAAACCCAATACATATAACTTAAAGAACTCCAATTGCACAGGACATTGCTGGTGACACTAAATTATAGGATCGATGGTGCTTTCATAGGTATGGAGATGTAATCATATAGAAAAATCTGTCTTTCAATTACTTAAATTTCGTATGTGAGTAAACTGTTAATCTTTGCACTAATGCACTTGACATGGTTTTATTTGATAACAAAAAAAAAAACTGTTTTTAATACTGATGTAAGAATTGAAGAGAATGTTAAAAGCAAATACAAAAGGTGTATCTCAAACTAATCATTACTTAAATACTGTAAACCTTGAAAATTTAGCAGCAGTTTTATTTTAGCACAATTGGCAGAAGAATTCAACCGCTAAAATAAAACTGTCGCTAAAATTTTACAAAACTTAACGGGCAAATACTACCGCCGTCTTTGATGATGTTTCACTGCTATAGTTGTTGAATATTATACCCGTCATATAATTATATTAATGATAAAAGAAAAAAATTCTTTTTTAAACATTTAATCAATTAGAAGTTATATCGACTTACACATGCATAAAAATCAAAAATAATTTTTATCAATCATTCCAAAAAGTCCATTTCCTTTTCAGCTGATATAACGATATGCGCAAGCACACAAATTAAAATGGAATAAAAATCAAATTAAATCACGATAAATCCTGAAAATAAGTAATTCCAAAAAACAGTTTAAAAAAAGCACTAAAAATCCACATAATTAAAATAAAATCGGCGTTTTGGACTTGTGAACAATGGGGACTCTGCAGTTTTTCTCTGGACAAACTGCCATATTTTTATAAATATGTCTCCATGTACAGAATGGCTAAGAATAAATGTATGGCTCCATTTATTTAATTATTACTACTCATTACTTGTTCGCAGGTGATTACGCAAGTATATCAAATAGTATTCATAGTATCTATAAATATAGTAAGCCTTATTAGTCCCCTACCGGCGAAAGCCGAAGGGGACTTTAGGTTTGCACTCTGTCTGTCCGCCTGTCCATCCGTCCGTCCGTCCATCTGTCACGCCTCAGTTTTCCACACTTTTTTTCTAAATGCTTTTAGATAATGAACTGATTTTTGGTATATGAGTCTACCATGAGTTACAGATCAATTATACGTTTGGTTTCCATCTGCTAATTTTTACCGGAGTTATGGCCCTTCACAGAAATTTTAGTTTTCCGCACTTATTTTCTACACGCTTGCAGAAATGGAACTGAATGTTTGGTATGTGACTCTACCATGATGAGTTACAGATCAAGTTTATGTTTCGTTTTCCATATGCTAATATTTACGGGAGTTATGGCCCTTTGAACTTTGAAAATTCACTGAAATTTCAGTTTTCCACTCTTTATTCGCGAAAGCAAAGCTTTCTCGAATATAGCTATCACACGATTGAACAGTTGACTCTTAACCCGTTTTTGAGTCCGTCACAAAGTTCAGCTCTCTCTCGTCCGTTGATGGAAGTTGAATAAGGACAGATAACCCAAAGTTAGGCGGCTTTTGCATCTATTGATTCGGTGATGAAATTTTCATGAAAAATCGCGACTGTCCATTGATTGACATTGATTTAATCAGAAATGAATTGGAGAATTGAAAGAGAATGTGGCATTTTCCTGTATCAAAAGATGGACTTTATTTTGATGACGTCACATGATGAAATAAATATGATAAAATTAAATGACTTAACTTTCTAACGCCATCAATTTGCTGGTTGTCATATTTGTTTACATGCAGTGAAATATCGTCCGATATAAATACTTTTACTCTAGATGGGTAAAAAGTGGCGCTAGTGATCATTTAGTGCCAAATGGGTAATGATGTGGTCATTTAGTACATGTTTTATATTATTGTCATTTAATATCATGTGGTTTATGATATGGTCATTTAGTGCCAAATGGTTTATGATATGGTCATTTAGTTCAACATTGTTTATATTGTCATTTAATATCATGTGGTTTATAATATGGTCATTTAGTTCAACATTGTTTATATTGTCATTTAATGTCATGTAGTTTGAGTTTCTGATATAGTAATTTAGTGTCATTTGGTTTATGATATGGTCATTTAGTGCCACATGGCTTATGATACGGTCATTTAGTGCCACATGGCTTATGATATGGTCATTTAGTGCAACATGGTTTATATGATTGTCATTTAATGTCATGGGGGTTATGATATGGTCATTTATTGGAACATGGTTTATGATATGGTCATTTAGTGCCACATGGTGTAAGTAAAGCATGGTTTGTGCCCAGTTTGTCATTTGAGTAACATGATTATGATATGGCTAATTTGAGTCACACAGTTTGTGATATGGCCATTTAGTGTCGCACGGGTAATGATGTGGTCATTTAGATCAACATGGTTTAGGTTGTTGTCATTTCATGTAACATTGTTCACATTATTGTCATTAAGTGCCATGTGGTTTACGATATGGTCATTTAGTGTCACATAGTTTATATTATTGTCATTTAGTGTCATTTGGTTTATGATATGGTCAGTTACAGTCAGATGGTTTATGATATGACCATGGTTTATATAATGGTCATTCAGTGAAACATGGTTTATCATAAGAAATTTTTGAGTCACATGGTTTTTAATATGGTCATTAAGTGGTTTGTATTATTGTCATTTAGTGTCATTTGGTTTATGAATTGGTTATTTAGTGCAAAATGGTTATGATATGGCCACTTAGTGTCACATAGCTTATGATATGGTCATTTAGTGCCACATGGTTTATGATATTGCCATACACTGAAACATAGTTTGTGCAATATGGTCATTTTGAGTCACATGATTTTGATATAGTGGTTTTGAGTCACATGATTTTAATATGGTGGTTTTGAGTCACACAGTCAGTCACACAGTCACATGGTCATTTAATGCCACATGGGTAATGATGTGGTCATTCAGTGCCACATGGTTTATATTATTGTCATTTAGTGTCATATGGTTTATATTATTGTCATTTAGTGCCATGTGGTTTACAGTAAGGTCATTTAGTGAAACATGGTTTATCATATGACATTTTTGAGTCACATTGTTTATAATATGGCCATTAAGTGGTTTATATTATTGTCATTTAGTGTCATTTGGTTTATGATTTGGTTTTATTTAGTGCAAATGGTTATGATTTGGTAATTGAGTGTCACACAGTTATGATATGGTCATTTAGTGCCATAAGGTGTATATAATTGTCATTTAGTGCAACATGGTTTATATAATTGTCATTTAGTGCAATTTGGTTTATAATATGGTCATTTATGCCACATGGTTTATGATATGATATTTTTGAGTCACATGTTTATGATATGGTCATTTAGTGCCACATGATTCATGATATGGTCATTTAAAGCAGCATGTTTAATGATATATTCATTCAGTGAAACATGGTCATTCTGAGTCACCCAGTTTATGATATGGTTATAAGTGCAACATGGTTTATATTTTTGTCATTTAATGTCATGTGGTTTTTAATATGGTCATTTAGTACCACATATTTTATGATATGACTTATTTGATGCACACAGTTTATGATATGGTAATTTAGTGCTACATGCTTTATGATATAGTCATTTAGTGCCACATGGTTGATGATGTGACCATTTGAGTCACATGGTTTATAATATGATCATTTTGTGTGACATGGTTCATGATATGGCCATTTTGAGTCACCTAGTTCAGATTTGGTCATTTTCAGTCTCATGGTTTATGATATTGCTATTTTGAGTCACATGGTTAATTGATATGGTTAATTTGAGTCACATGGATTATTTTATGGCCATTTTGAGACACAATTTATGATATGGTCTGGTTTAGTCACATGTTTTATGATATGGCCTTTTTTGCCCCACATGGTTTTTAGCTCACCTGAGCCGAAGGCTCAAGTGAGCTTTTCTGATCAAAATTTGTCTGTCGTTGCCATCTTCGTCCGCGGCGTAAACTTTTACATTTTCAACTTCTTTTCTGAAACTACAAGGTGGATTTCAATGAAACTTGGTCAGATGCATATATGGGCCAGTGCAATTCAGATTTGTTCGTGACGTTGTCCTGGCTCCCAAAACTAGGTCAAGGTGACACATGGTTCCAAAAAGTTTAAAAAATCTTCTTCTCCAAAAGCGAAGCTGGTAGAAAAAATCTGATGTGATATTTGGCTTCTCTAGGGTCTTAAGCTTATAAATTGTTCTTTTTCGTGAAATTTGGTGAAAAATTAAGTTACGCGTCTTTGCGTTTAATTTTAAAAATTTCGTAAAATGGCTTCAAATTGTTATAACTTGACTATATGAATAGATATTGACATGGGGTTTTCAGTTTTGACTTTTTCTTGAAATAACCTTCAAAATGGGGTCAAGGTCAAAGTTCAAGGTCATGACCTGGTTTGTAATTTGTGCAGTTTTAGGTTATTTTTTCAAAATTTTAAGGGATATATAATATCAAAACATTGTTAAAATGTTCAGCATGACAATGTGTAAAAAGGTACAAAGTTTCGTAACTGTATGATAATACATGTAGGAGTTGTTGCCCCTAAAATGTTATTTTTCTGCCAATGAAAACTAAAATTGTGCATTAGCTTGAAAACTATAAACTTTTTGTATAGACATGTATTTTAGAATAATGTAGGTATTGACATGACGAACATTTTGATATATGGCTCAAGGTCATACTTTCAAAGGTCAAGGTCATAGGTGCATAAAAAGACTGAAATTGTTAATTATCTTCGAAACTATTAACTTTTTGTATTGGCATGTATATTAGAATATTGTAGGAATTGATATGGTAATCATTCTGTTATGAGATTCAAGGTCTTACATTTAAAGGTCAAGGTCATAGATGCATAAGAAGACTCAAATTGTTAATTATCTTGAAAACTATTAACTTTTTGCATAGGCATATATATTAGAATTTTGTAGGTATTGATATGATGATCATTTTGATATGTGGTCAAAAGTTCAAAGGTCAAGGTCATGGGTGCATAAAAAGACTGATATTGTTTATTATCTTGGAAACTATTAACTTTTTGTATTTTCATGTATATTAGAATATTTTAGGAATTAATATGGTGATTATTCTGATTTAAGATTCAAGTTCTTACGTTTAAAGGTCAAGGTCATAGATGTATAAAAAGACTCAAATTGTTAATTATCTTGAAATCTATTAACTTTTTTATAGGCATGTATATTAGAATATTTAATGTATTTTTGCAAATGATTTTGGATATATCCTCAGGCTGGCCATATCCTCAGGTGAGCATTAAGGCCCATGGGCCTCTTGTTTATCTTTTTATTTTAGTCGCATTGTTAAATATGATTATTTTGGATCATATGGCTTATGATTTTGTAATTTTCAGTCACATGGTGAATTATATGGTGATGGTATATCACATGGTTTTTAATTATCATTTTGATTCACATTGTCAAAACTATGTTCTTTTTGAGTCACATGAGTAATATAGTCATTTTGAGTACATGATTTATGGTATGGTCAAATAGTGCCATAGCATATATGATATAATAATTTTTCTCACATGGTTTATGATATGGTCATTTTAAGTCACATGGTTTATGATATGGCCATTTTGTGCTACAGGGTGTATGATATGGTCAGTTACAGTCAGATGGTTTATGATATGGCCATTTATTGCCACATAGTATTTGATATGATTAATTTTAGTTACATTGATAATGATATAGTGGTTTTGACTCAAATGGTATATATGTTTATTATAATATGGCCATGAGGTGTCACATGGTATATTATATGTTATTTTGTGTACATGGTTTATGAAATGGTCATTTTGTGTCATGTGGTTTATGATATGGTCATTTAGTGTCACATGGTTTATGATATGGTAATTTAGTGTCACATGGTTTACGATATGTCAATTAATATCCAATGGTTTATGATGTGGCCATCAAGTGACACATGGTTTTTGAAATGGTCAGTTAATGCCACATTGTTCATGATGTAGTCTTTTTAACACATAGTTTATGGAATGGTATATTTATGCCACTTGGTTTATGAAATGCAATAATAAAGTTTATGATATGACTATTTATTGTAACATGGATTATGATATGGCCATATAATGCTACACTGTTAATGATATGATCATTTGGAGATGCATGGTTATTTAAATAATTTATGTTACTTGATCTGCAGACTTGTATTTGGTCATTTAATGAGGAGATTAGTATTATAGCCAATAGACATTGCATAAAACGTGCCTCACTGCTGTCTTTCATTGCACTGCAAAGAGAACATATCTACCACAACACCTACAAAGGCTGTCAACTGTGCATGACATTATCTTGAACATGGTGCAAAATTCACATTCAATCCAACATTCATTTGTCCTTTGTCTTTCACGAATTTCAGTACTTTCAGTACTTTGATTTTCTAAATGCTTTTAGATAATGATCTGATTTTTGGTATATGAGTCTACCATGATGAGTTACAGATCAAGTTTAAGTTTCGTTTCCATCTGCTAATTTTTACCGGAGTTATGACCCTTGAACTTTGAAAATTCACAGAAATTTTAGTTTTCCGCACTTATTTTCTACACGCTTGCAGAAATGGAACTGAATGTTTGGTATGTGACTCTACCATGATGAGTTGCAGATCAAGTTTATATTTTGTTTCCATCTGCTAATTTTTACAGGAGTTATGGCCCTTTGAACTTTGAAAATTCACTGAAATTTTAGTTTTCCACTCTTTTTTTCTAAATGCTTTAGATAATGATGTGATTTTTGGTATACAAGTCTACCGTGATGAGTTACAGATAAAGTTAATGTTTTGTTTCCATCTGCTATTTTTTACCGGAGTTATGGCCCTTTGAACTTTGAAAATTCACAGAAATTTTAGTTTTCCGCACTTATTTTCTACACGCTTGCAGAAATGGAACTGAATGTTTGGTATGTGACTCTACCATGATGAGTTGCAGATCAAGTTAGCGTTTCATTCTGGTCCGCAAATTTTTACATGAGTTATGGCCCTTTAAACTTTGAAAATTCACAGAAATTTTCGTTTTTCACACTTTTTTCTTCACGCTTGCAGAAATGGAAGTAATGTTTGGTGTGCGACTGTACCATGATGAGTTGCAGTTCAGGTTAGCGTTTCATTCTGGTCCGCAAATTTTTACATGAGTTATGGCCCTTTGAACTTTGTTAATTCACTGAAATTTCAGTTTTTTGCTCTTTTTTCTACACCCTTGCAGATAATGAATTGTTTTTTGGTATGCAGGTCACTACACTCCATATCAAGAACTGTTAGACGAGTGCCTCCTGTAATGTATATGTTATGATATATTATAAAACAAAAACTAAATTGCATTACAATTGACCTAGTAATTATTCTCTTTCCACACACTGTCAAAAATAAGAAGGTTTTGGGAGAATTAACCTATTCATGATTAAACTTAAAATTTTTGAGAACTCTATTGCTGGTTTTTGATTTTACTATGATCCAGTTTTGCTGTACACCTTGAACAACACGTATAATTTATAACTGTAACTCTTTGTACCATATAATAAAGTACATTTTACCTAAAACTATAGGATTAGTGAAATATGTGACCGGTAGGGGACTATGTATTGTTTTGCATTACTCTCAGAACGCTTGTTAAGATGATTATACAGTCGGGTACAGGTGTAAATTTTGAGGTCCCAAACAGGGTAATCACTAGTGCTAAAATAAAACTGGGCTAATACAACTGACATTTTGAAATCGCTAAAATTTCTATGTGCTAATATAAAGCGGTTTACAGTAGTTAAAGTTTTTGAAGATAATTTGTTAAACAGTGTTTATTATCTTCAGGCCTAAATGGTGCCTTAAGTTATCAAGGTGTTTTATTTGAGTAACTGTAATTGTTTTATAGTTTATACCAAAAAAAAAAAAACATACATAAAAATGAATTAAAATTCTAATAAATTATTAGGGATAATTTGACTTGTTGGAGTTCTCCTGTAGTATTTATCTCTTTACACCAGGAAACATAATGCTTGTTAACAAGTCAAAACAGGTTTAAGAAATCACATGTCTATAAAGACCAATTTTGTCATTTCATATGGTTGGTCTATTAATATAAGTCTTACTGTATAACTGTTATATATACAGGATTTACTGTATAACTGTTATATATACAGGATTTACTGTATAACTGTTATATATACAGGATTTACTGTATAACTGTTATATATACAGGATTTACTGTATAACTGTTATATATACAGGATTTACTGTATCACTGTTATATATACAGGATTTACTGTATAACTTTTATATATACAGGATTTACTGTATAACTGTTATATATACAGGATTTACTGTATAACTTCTATATACAGGATTTACTGTATAACTGTTATATATACAGGATTTACTGTATAACTGTTATATATACAGGAATTACTGTATAACTTTTATATATACAGGATTTACTGTATAACTGTTATATATACAGGATTTACTGTATAACTGTTATTTATACAGTATTTACTGTATAACTGTTATATATACAGGATTTACTGTATAACTGTTATATATACAGGATTTACTGTATAACTTCTATATACAGGATTTACTGTATAACTGTTATATATACAGGATTTACTGTATAACTGTTATATATACAGGAATTACTGTATAACTTTTATATATACAGGATTTACTGTATAACTGTTATATATACAGGATTTACTGTATAACTGTTATTTATACAGTATTTACTGTATAACTGTTATATATACAGGATTTACTGTATAACTGTTATATATACAGGATTTACTGTATAACTGTTATATATATAGGATTTACTGTATTACTGTTATTTATACAGTATTTACTGTATAACTGTTATATATACAGGATTTACTGTATAACTGTTATATAAACAGGATTTACTGTATAACTTTTATATATACAGGATTTACTGTATAACTGTTATATATACAGGATTTACTGTATAACTGTTATATATACAGGATTTACTGTATAACTGTTATATATACAGGATTTACTGTATAACTGTTATATATACAGGGTTTACTGTATAACTGTTATATATACAGGATTAACTGTATAACTGTTATATATACAGGATTTACTGTATAACTTATATATACAGGATTTACTGTATAACTGTTATATATACAGGATTTACTGTATAACTTATATATACAGGATTTACTGTATCACTGTTATATATACAGGATTTACTGTATAACTGTTATATATACAGGATTTACTGTATAACTGTTATATATACAGGATTTACTGTATAACTGTTATATATACAGGATTTACTGTATAACTGTTATATATACAGGATTTACTGTATAACTGTTATATTTACAGGATTTACTGTATAACTGTTATATATACAGGATTTACTGTAAAACTGTTATATATACAGGATTTACTGTATAACTATTGAAAAATATTTACTAAGTCATAAAAATAATTAAGGGTTTTTTTCAATTATTTATTTTAAATGAAGTTTGTTTTTGATAATTTTAGGGACAGACTGACAGCAAAACAATGTTTTGATCATCCCTGGATAGCAGGTGTCTCAAATCCAAGTATTGACCTCAGCTTACAATGCAGTCAAAGTCAGGAAGAAATGACCAGCATTCAAGAAAATAACGACCAATTGGCCAATTCAGTCAATGAAAATGCTTGTGACAAAGATACTGTTTTAGTATCCTCTAAAATTACTTGTGATATTGACTTTAGAAATATTGTCCAATCAGGAGAATTGTGACAAAGACATTTCCATCTTATCAAATCAGGATATTGTTGACAAAGATGAAGAAGACTTAATGTCCAATCAAGATGTGTGTGACAAAAATGTTTCATTTATGTCCAATCAGGATGTAGATGAGAAAAATGTTTCTTTAATGTCAAGCCAGGACATAGATGAAAAGGATGAGGATGTGATGTCCCATCAGGATGTTGCTGAAAAAGAAGAACTTATGTCTAATGCAGATGAGGAGGTCATGGGTTCAAATCCAGATATAGGTGACAAAGACTTCAATTTTATTTCAAATCAAGAAGTCAACGAAGAGTTGAAAAACTCTGAAAACAAAGAGAGCAACAGTAAAAACTCCATGAAAAATGTACACAACTTTAGAACAAGTTTACATATTGAAAAATTGACAGATTCATTTAAAGAAAATGAGCAAGGAAATGGTTTAACTAGTGCTGACGGAATTGTTAGTAGAGAAATTGGTCCCTTTGTAAATGACTACACTGGTAAGGTTTACTCTTCCCATTTGGACATTATTCCAAATAAAATTCTGAGAATCAATCCTGAATGTGACAATTTTGTTTTAGACTCACAGAAAGATGTGATAGAACAAGAAAAACATCTCCTCTGTTCACAGAAAGGCTGTAGCAACATGGAGATGGACACGTCAGAGGATTTTAATAGTAATCGACCTAGTGGTTCCGAAAGTATATGACTTTTATATCCTAATTTAACCCATATCTACCTACCAAGCTTTAAAGTTTACTAAATTACATAACCTGGATTTCCCTGCTGATTGTATCACCATTTGTATACAAATACTGTAAATCTGGTTACTATAGTAACACTTAACTACTGTTGAGAAATACTGATTTTTAAAACTTAATACTTGCTGTATTATATGTTAATTGTTGAGATTTGCTTTATTATGTTGTAAACAATTTATTCTGTGTGAAATTTTACCTCACATCAGTTACAGTTTGCAAATTGTAGAAACATGGTCTAGTAATTATGACTGCAGATGTATGGTTCATTTGTTCAAAATCCAATTAGGTAGTGGGAACCCAGCCAGATTGTGAAGTATGTACCTAAGCAATACATTTAATTCAACATTGTACCAGTCTACCAAGCTGCCAAATGAATGATTATTTTCAATAATACTGGGTGTTTTCAGTGTACAGGTATCCCATTCTGGGAGGTATTATGCTCTCTGTTAATTTACATCCGAGGGAGGGTATTATACTTGAGTTGCTTTGCATTAATTTTAAGTTGTCAAAAAGTTCTGATTAGCCAATAGGCCAGCTAAGTTATATATTTTGTTAATGATGGCAGAAATGATGTTATTGCCAAGGTAACCAGATATACAGTATACAATTGATATAGAATACATATCAGAAAACTACATTTTAAAATATATTTTGTTTGTTTTAATGTTGTAACCATGGTAACCTGATAATTGTTTAACTTAGCACCTCGGGTAATGGTGATTGACACTCCTTGTCACATCAGTGTACTTAATTATTGTCATGTAAAATCACCTTAAGTGGCAGGGTATTTTTTGCAAAATTGACAATTAGAAACTATTTACATTTTATCATAATCTGTCTTTATTGTTTTGATAGTTTAAGTAGAGATTTTTTATTTAAAAAATGTTAAATGCACAATTGTTTTGGGTTATCAACTTGTCATTTTTTTTTTTCAAAAAATCAGAAACATGTTGTCTTTCATGTGAAATACCATTCCCAAGAATGGGGTTTGCCAGTTAATCATGTTATCCGTGCTTTGTTTCATGCTGTTCATTATGTAAAACATTTACATTTTTAATCCAGAATATCATCATTTTTACAAGTAAACTTATTTGATTCAATATCTGCTCAAAAACATTATGGGTATTTCTTAGTGCTGGCAACCTCCACAGACCAATTAATATTTTCAATAATTTCATTGATAAAAACTGACCAAATTTCTTTATCAGATTGATTTCATGTTTTATTAAAAATGTGTCATTATGAAATTAAACATATCTGTCATCATTTTATGTTTTTTGATAATTTACATGATTATACTTGTTACATATTTTTATTAGAATTGACCAAGAACAGAATTTTTAACATCATATTGTAAAAGTTTCAAGAATTTTTTTTTTTTTTACCATTTTTTTTTACATCATTACTTTGTAATACATATACATGTACATTAATTACCAACATTCCTTTCTCTGTTTATTTGTAGATATGTATTTTATTTATTTATTTTTTTTTTATCAATTTCTTGAATTCTATCAAACATTTCTTTACAAAAATCAAAATTTTGGGGCAAAATTTGCTTTGTTATAATGCTAGTACAGGATAAAGACATAAAAAGTGATAACTATCAATTTTCTGTTTCAGTATCAATTTCCTGTTTGATAAACTAGAATACTTCTTGTTGCTTTTACTTTAAATTCTGGTTAAAGAGGTTCCACTTTACAAGCTGTAATTAAGTTCTTGGAGAACATAATAAATAAAGTTGTTGTTTTCTATGGAAACAGTTCACTACTATCTGTTATGTCTCCATGGACACAAATAATTATTTCCTGTAATGTTTCCATGGACACAGTTTACTGTTTCTGCCTTTTTTTCCATTGACACATTTAGTAACTACCTGTGCTGTCTCCATAGAAACAGTTTACTAATTTCTGTTTTTTTCCATGGATACAGTTTCTAACCAAATGTTCTGTATTAAATGTATTAATATTTATAATAGACAAGATACACAGTATTCTCAGATTTAACACGAGGTGCTCATTTATAAATTGCCAAAATCAATGTATTATAACATTGTCAAGCTATGCAGTGAATATAACAGTATTTATGAATGCTAATTGTGTGTTTTAGATAAGAAAGTTATGGCTAGGGCTTCAGGAACTTTAAAAAGTGCAACTGGCAGTCAGGAAAGTTGTGTTTACATGGGTTCATGTATGTGAAACACAAAATCAATTTAGTTTCTGAAGGTCTGGTTATAGCATATATGTACAGCATTATATGGTCAATACCAAATTGTACTTTAGATAGTCTCTATATCTCTGTAATAAATTAATACCCCAGAATCTAGTCTCTATCATCTCCTGAAAATCCAGGATTGTAACAATAAACCCCAGAATCTGTAGTTTCTACCATCTCCTGAAAATCTACGAATGTAGCATTATACCCCAGAACCTGTCTACACTGAACACTTACCAAACAGAACATTTGTTCTAATAGACCAGTGTTCCAATATCACAGTTTAATATAACAAATAATATGAATGTTTTCTGTTGTTTTTGTTTTTTTTTTTTTTTTTTTTTAAAGTTCAGTTTAGTCAATTTTGTAGGGGGCTCAGTTTCTGTACAAATATTAGCATGTATTTATGTGGTGAAATGGTTAACCACATTTAGGGTAATGTGTTGTTATTTGGAGAGGATGACTGCTGCATACAATCATAATTAAAACATTATATTTTGTAATATTTACCAAACTCTATTATAAAATGAAGTTCATTTTAGATATTTTAAGTTAAGAATTGTAATATGATATGAATGCCTGGTATTGTGGTGTAAAAATGATGACATTATTTAAGTTATATGTGAAGGCAAATTATTTTTAAAATTAAATTGTGAAATTATTTTGTTTAGAAATAACCTTTAAAATACATACACATATTGTTAAATTTCCATTTGATAGAATTCAAAGTGTTGATGTGTGTGGGCCACTTTCAAGGAAAGTGTTTCAACAATTTTCATGAGGACCACATAAATGATTAAATTTTATGGGTTGGGACCACTTTCTAAAGACATTTTCATTGGTTTGCACCTCAGAATAATGTTGCATGTTCATTGGTTGGGACCTCAAAGTGTTACTTTTCATTGGTTGGGACCTCAAATGTTACATTTTACTTGACTTGTACCACCATTTTCCATTACCAGCAATCCTTTATAGTGCTTGAGTTTTGTTGACACAAATATTTATTTATATTATATATATAGTTTATATATATATACTAACTTAGTCTTTGTATAAAAGTGTGTGATGTATAGTTAGTTTAGTTTAATACAGTAGAGATTTGTTATTTGTTTGTATAATATGTAGATGGTTTTTACCTTAGGGCGGTATCAATACAGAAATGTTGTTACAAAGTCAATTTGGTTAGGATTTAAAGCTGCATTAGGTTTACTAATTATTGAAGAAAAATATGTTTTAAAAATATTGGTCTTAAACACATGCTCTTTTGCTGTGCTAAAGCCCGCGCTTACGGATCACAGCACCTCTCACCACCTGGGTCCGAATCCCACTTGGGACAGATCCTAGTGTGAGAAATTTGGTTGGATTGCGTGCTGAAGGTTGGTGGTTTTCTCTAGGCACTCTGGTTTACTCCACCATTCTAGAACTGACCGCCTCAAAATAAGTGAAAGAATCTTGACTGGGGCGTAACACAATTACTCCACTCTCTTGCTGTGTTTGTTTATGTTGCCTCATTTTAATAAAGTATCATGTGATCAATGTTCTAAAATTAGATCTTTGGTAGATCAAACTAGCAGTAGGTTTCCCTGTGAATTTCAACGTAAGTAAAGGTTTTATCATTGAACCAAGTATTACATTTTTCATGAGAGGCATAGTTAAGTAAAAATTTGCTATTTATATATCATGCAAAGGAAAATTTAATGCAGCTTTAAATGATATTGAAATATAAGACAACAAATTGTATCCTGTGTTAAACAATGTATTTTGATTCTGTCGTATATGTTTATGGTACATATCTTGTAAAAAATCAGTAAAAATTATTTACATACTTTGTCAAAATTTTTATTTAACAAAAACATTTCGATAGATTTATTTTGCATTCAGTTCTGCATTTAACTGATGTTATATGATTATTAATATTTTGACAAAGTTTTATTTTTTCACAGGAAAATGTATGATGGAAATAACATCAGAGAACAAATATCATATTGTATCATATATAATTTGACATGAGAACTGTGCCGAATTCAGCCCTAGTTAGTAATGTTGATGGTACATGAGTTATTATTTAATGTCTGGATTTGGTACAAAAATGCAATTATCGCCTCAAGTGCTTTCTTGTATTTGTTAGTATCAGAATGTCAAGATTTCGTCAATATTCTGCAAAAAAAATATGTGATGCCTTTAAAGAACTGTCCTTAATTTCACATACTGTCTAGCAATGAAAAAAAAAAGGGATTTCTTATTACCCGTAGTTCAACTGGCTTTTTGCTTTCCATCCCTTAAATAAGGGTATTAGGGAATACAAATATGTTGTCAGTCCCTCTTATTACATATGTTTTTTATGTTAAAAGCAGAAAAGTGTGTATTTTTTATGTTTTAAACATTTCTCCTACAAAATTTGTAACCATGAATCAGGTTTATATGATAAGCACAGAAGTTACTTAAATAAAACAAGCACCAAAATGTACTTTTACAATACCTGGGTTTTCTATGGTTGTATATGTGTATATATATATCTATAAGTTGACAAATAAAGTGTTCCAAAATTGAGTTTTAGGTCATAAAACGAAGAAAATGTGTGTTTAAAGCTGCATTGAGTTTTCCAAGGAAAAAATTAAAACGGTGCTAATCTAATTAATGATGTTCCTAATGAACAATGTTACATTTGGTTCAACGATAAAAGCTCAAATGAAATACAGAAATAACAGTAATTTCTCAGCGAGATGTAGCATGTGGGATCTAATATTAGAATATGATTACGTCTTAAAAAAACGAGTCATTTAAACACAACTTTCAAAACGGTGAAATACGATAAGTAAAACACAGAACTTCATTGAATTTGTCATTTTTGACACCATTTCAAATACATCTGGCTATTAGTGACAGACAATTAATGCAATTTGTCAGGTTTCACCTTTGCATTCATTGGGTTTTCCGTACATCCGTGTGCATGTTCCAAGGTCATAATAATCATTCAGTAAACATTGACCAACCGCTTTGAGGATTCTGGTTATTTACAGCTAAAATAGATGAAATTTTAGACAATGAATCTCACGGATTGTGGTTAGAGGATATCTATTTTTAAAAAAATATATTTTCAGAAAATCAAAAAATCAGAAATTGAAAAACTTAATGCAGCTTTGAGCTCAAGTGGACATGCTGGATTCTTTTTTTATATCAAGGTGGTTAGTTCTATGATGATGTAAGAAGCTGAGCTGCCAAGAGCAAACCAACAATGGCAAATAAACTGACAAAATTGTTAGAGCTGGTATTAAAGGAATAAGAACCTAGATAAGAGCCACCTTGATCCATTTGATCCCTAAGTTTGCTCTTTTAGAGCACTCAGCCACCAAGGCATATATAATTTCTGATAAAATTCAGTATTGTCTCTTTTACAATATTTAATAATGATGATTAGCAAACAGCTCTATTAACTGCTTTTCACGTAAATGGTGAAGGAGTAAGATACAGTCGAAAGGTGAAGGTCAAATCAGCTTCATTGCTTTAGGATCATGTTGTCATTTTCTGCTTTAAGCTTGTCGGCTCCATAGTTGCTTTAACCATTTCATATAATTTGAATGAACTGTTTTATACATCAAGCTACAAATCACCCCTTACATTGAACACAGTAACAAAAATATAAATAATTTCTAAATGTTTCACATTTTGTTGCCTACCGAATGTTTTTGTCATGGGTCTGTCATTTTTCTTCATTGAAATACATGTATATTTTAATATTGAAATTAGTAACATAAGTTTTTCATAATATAATTAATGTTAAGATCATATGTTAAGAGGTATTGGAAATAGGATGCTGGAATCCACAACATTTTACATATCTTTACATAGTTCATCTAAGAGTTTTTCAAAAATAAAGATTTTGATATCATTTTTTAAAAATGTAAAATTTCTTTTATGTGCTGTCAGATATTGTTCATTTAAGTAATGGGATCTTATTTTTCATCAAATCTCAGTAATTTACAAAATATTTTTGTAAATGGTTCCCTTTTGTATCCTTTATTTCCGTATAAGTTTTTTTTTAAATCACGGAATCATTCAATATGAAATTTTATTCTTTTTGATTTAAAAAAATCATTGGAGAGTGCAAATGGAAATATTTCCAGTAATTAGGGTAACATTTTAGGCAAACTTGGATAAAAAAATAATAAATTTTATTTGAAGGGTACAGATGAAAATATCTTCTAGCATAAAACTTCTCAAAATTACATTATAGTGGTGGCTTAATACTAGTATTTCCATGTTTGTTGTTATCTCCCCTGTATTGGTGTTATCTTTCTTGTAATGGTGCCGGTAAACTTGACAGATCCACCACTTGTGTATTTGTATTAATTCAGCTTATTTTGTATATATACATAGTAAATGTAGGAAAGTCAGTCTTTCATTATCCCTGTCTGATGTTATACATCAGTATAGGATATATAATTTAATTTTACATCAGAATAAACAATAATAAATACCTGAATGACTTTGTGTTTTATTTAATGGTGGAAAATGGAAGTGTCTTTGATAAAGCATGATAAGGAAGAATAAATCAATGTTGTTTAGTGTCCTAGTCTATGTTATTTCACTTTTATTAAGGCAGTCGATTCAGTTCAGAAATGGTGATGGATACCAGATTACCAAAATTGTGTTTTGTCCCCAAATCAAAGTGTTCCAGTGACATCTAAATGATCATTTCTGTGACAGAAGCCTTAGTGCCTGGAAAAAATCAACTACTGGTACCTTTGAAAAGCAAAATAAATTTCCTCATACTGGGAAATCTGCTTGAGAGGGATTTGAACCTAAACAGAAAAAGGCACAGTGATCTGTATGCTAAAGCTTTAGACCACTTGGTCAATATTATATTTTACTATAAACTGCAGGCAGAACTGCTACTTAATCTTCTTGTCAATACCCAGGAGAAAAAATAACTGAACAATAATACAAACAGGGTTTTTGGGAAAAATGTTGAGAATTTCCTTATATAAATACTAATTTTGGAGCTTGACGGCACTGAATGTAAAGTACCTGGGTGTCACCATCTCAAACCTGTAATTAAAATTTGGACACCACTTTGAAGAAGCTAGACATATTCCTGTCCAGAAAAGATAACGGCTGTGCTTCATTAGTCTACCCATTGATATAATATACCAACTCTTGAACTCTGCATGTATTACTGTATCAGAGCAAGTCCAGTGTAGAGCAGTCCTATACATAGGTTATAGGTGTTCACATGCCTATCAGCAGTTACAAGATCTAGGATCTCACATATTTCTGCAACAATGACAACTTGAGCTGGACAACTTTCTTCATGGTAGAACAGAGTCCCATTGCTTTACAATGATCTCCATATCGAACCACAGCTCTATGTATCAGGTCCATCATAAAGAGCTTATTATATGAGATACCACAATCCAACCCCATCTTGCCAGCCAGTGTAAGATTTTATATATGTACTCAGGTAAGTCTATTTGATTTAACACATCCTTTCTCTAGTGGTTGGCAAATTTATCAAATCATGGTATCTGCACAGATTTTATTAGTGTCATATTTGTGCACGTTTAACTTTAATTTCTAAAATATGGCATAGAAGCAAGAAGAGATATCAGTGTGTGTGTGTGTGTGTGTGTGTGTGTGTGTGTGTGTGTAATTACTGTGGGCCCGATTGTTTGGGTCACCAACTTCATACAGTTCCAAGTCTAATTGGCTCTTTAGTTTAACCAGCAGTTCTCCTAATTCAGACAAAAGTTTCCTCATGATGTCTAAATTTGTGGTAGTTTGTTTCAGTATAACAAGAACTCTACATTAATGAACAATACTTTACACTAGTACAACAGACAATATAGCAAAGACACAACAATACATACAGTAAAGTTAATATGAGGTTTAATTGGCAAAATTAAAGACATGCAAACTTCCACATTTCCATATTTCAGGGCAGTTAACTATTCTTTTGGGTTACCAACTTTTAAAAGTTAAGGGCCCTGTTGGCCATCATGTCTTTCTAGCTAATTTCATACAGTGTGTGTGTGTGTGTGTGTGTGGTTTTTTTTCTAACATTTGATTAAAAGTCAAAGATCACAACTTTATTATTATATTATTATTATATAATTATTATTATTACAATGTATTATTTCCTATTTTTAAAAAAATACTGCATTTCACATTCTACATACTTAAGCAGTTAAACTAGGAACATATTTATTACATATGTTCCTGCTTAAACCACAGCATCAAATTTCTTTCATCTTACGGAAATCTTTAATAAAATATATTTGTTTTAAAATAATGCCCAGTGAAAATTTATAAGTATATATTAAATTTTTAAAAACCAAAATCAATTCCATTTTGTAGCATAAAAAACAACTCTTCATGTAAGTACATGATTTTTTTTGTATCATACAGATTGAAGATCTGCATTTATATCTATTTTTTACTAATATTATTTTATTTGGTTTTGTTTATTAAGTTTCATTTATTTTTTGATTAATTTTTTATTCTTTTTATTTTATTTTTTTATTTATCTTTTTATTTTATTTTATTTTATTTATTTCATTTTAATTTTTATTTATTTTATTTTATTTTAATTTTTATTTTTTTAAGAGTGCAGATGGTTCGTACCTAGCGAATAAAGAGAGATAACTCCCTTAAATTAAAACAAATTATCGTGATTAACAGATCAACTAGTAAAATCTTATTAAGATATATTATTAAAAAAATCAGATTAAGATCTACAAGTAGGCCTAATTGAAAGATAGTTCAAATAGTGGAAATTTAAATCTAAAGAAAACTTGCAAAGTGGGCGTGGTACTCGCCTAATATTACAAACCGAATAGTTTATCCGTAGACGTGTCTGTAAAACGGACTATAATTTAGAGCTAACAAGAACAAGAACTCTTACAGTCTAAAGTTTAAAATCCGGGTTCCTGCTTATCCTTGCTTAACTACTGCTATTACCCCGAAGCACGAATTTATAAACTGCGTGTCTGTCTAGCGTCAGGTTGTCAACTAGTCACGTTGTTGTGTTCTCGACTTCATAGAAGTTTTAATCATGTCAAACTCACAGGTAAATACGAATAATTCATTGCAACAATTTATTAAATCTACCTAGTCTATAACTTCTTTAAAAACTTAAAGTGAAGTTGAAGATGTGTTCTTTGATTTAGATGACAGCACGACAAGATAAGTCTAGATCTTCAACTCTGCATGCCAACGATATCGATGACTCATTCATACACGTGAATGGGGTAAAGGTTTGCATGCGTGCCTGAACGCATTGTTCAAACGTATGATTACAGATCCACTTGATACGAATCGATGACTGAGTCCGAGTTGAGAGCAGGAGTTTGTGGGTTCGAACCCGGGTCAAACATTGATCTTAAAATTTTGAGATTCAGCTTCCTCGTCTGGTGCTTGGCATAAACAGGACATTGATTGCCCTCTGTAGACATGATTCTGTTGTAACCGGAATATGTAGTCAGTTCTGTATCAACTTACAAGAAATATTTTTAATGTTATTTGAAGTATGGGCATTTGGTGAATTATAAAATCAAAATTTATACATAATTTTGTAATTAATAAAAATGTTACGGAGTGATTATTCACACGTACGGTAGAATAACGCATGTTGTTGGCTGGCATTATTTACACGTACGCATGCGCAGTACGATAACTCATATCAGCCGTATACGGACAAGGTGTATTTTCAATGAAGTATATCGGACCTATGGTCCAATGATTTAATACGATACGATGAGTAATATAAGAATACATGAAATAAATTATCAAACTAATAAAACCATTTTAGATAAAATTATTATTAAATAAAAAGTTTGATAACGACAATATGTATAGAATTAAAAAATTATTATTTATAATAATAAAATAATCATGTATAATAAAAAAAAAAATAATCAAATCAGGTAAATAATAATATAATAATGTCTAATATACTAAGATAAAATAATTATTTAATAAAAAGTTATTATCAAATAAAAAGTTATTATTAAATAAAAGTTATTATTAAATAAAAAGTTTGATAACGACAATATCTATAGAATTTAAAAATTATTATGTATAATAATAAAATAATCATGTATAATATTTAAAAAGTCATGTATAAGAATAAAATAATCATGAATGATAATAAAATAATTATGTGTAATATACTAGGTAAGATTAAAAATAAATCATTAAAATATAATAAAAACCAATTAATTGATTATTAAATGTAAAAAAAATTGATAACGACAATACTAATTATATTAAAATTTTATATATAGAATTAAAAAAAAAAAATTGAAATACACTAGTTAAAATTAAAAATAAATTATTACAAATTATTAATTAAGAAAAATAATTTATTATTAAGTAAAATTCAAATTAAAGACATAATCAAATCAAGACGTGTGTACGGATAAAAAATTTAACGCAATCGTTCGCTTTGATTACTATTGTGTTAAGGACGTGATCACAGGAGTCAGCTAATGAAATAATGTAATTAACGCCTTGAACACAGGATGCTGAGTAATTAATTGAGCGTTCGTGTCAACGTAATTAATTACCTTTGAACATGAAAATGAACACAAAAATGAAATTGACGCATAATGCTAACAGACAAGGTTTTGACGGCCACACAATCTCTGCTAAAATCTCAATTCGAAATTCAGGGTTTCAAGACAACTTTGCATTCGCAAAATATAAACTTATTCACACCCGTTTCTGGTCCTATGGTTCAAATTTTATTTGAAGGTCCCAATAGTTTAGGACATAGGATTGTAGTTTCAACGATCGATTGTGAAGACGGTCGTATAAATCTATATGACAGTCTCAACAAACCAGCTTTTATTGAAACGATAAAACAAATCTGTGCAATTTTGAAAAGTGAAAACAAACATATCGAAATAAACCATAAACTAGTACAACAACAATCTGGTAGTTTAAATTGGGGTTTATTTGCAATTGCAATCAGTCTTGTTATCTGTTTAGGAAAAGATCCGGCTACTTTCTTCTTTTATCAACAAGAAATGAGAGCATATTTGGTAAAATGCTTAGAACTAATCTGAATTTACCCCATTTCCACATTTCATAAAGCCAAATAGATGTAACATAACAGAACATGGTCGGCAAAAGATAGAAATATATTGCCGTTTCAGGAATAGGTATGACCAGAAAACTGACGAGATGGTTGAATGTACTAATTGCGGTGAATGGTTCCATGTATCTTGCGTAGATTCTGGACCAATTGAGTCTTTGACAAAGTCTGATTCAACTTATTTTTGCCAGCGATTTTTGTAATATGGAAAAAACAATTGAATTAGTTATTAAAAGTACTCTGTAAATAGTATAATTATTTCATAAATAAATTTGTAAGGCCGGCACAATTAATTATCTGAGGTGATCAGTTGCGGCTCTATTCGTGAGATCCACATTCTATGTGCAACTTCAGATATATTGATTGTCCATAATTTTTTTTCCATATATTGGTTATCCATTTTAAACAAAACACAATAAAAAAATCAAAATAAACAGTAAAATTTTTATTAAACAAAAATCATCGGGATGGATAACTAATCAAATAAATGGATCTCGTGAGAACCACGTCCTTGTCGTGGGATCTGGAAACATGACAAGTTATTATATGAAATATTATACAAATATTACAAAAATATTCATTAGCAATATGATGTTTTAAATAAATAAATATATCGGTAATTATTATATAATTTATAAATATTTATATAATATTGCATATAATAACTCTTCATGGCTAAGTGTTCTCTATAACATTTAACAAGTTATTAAATGCAATAATATACAAATATTACAAAAATATTCATTAGCAATATGATAAATATTTAAATAAATAAATAAATATATCAATAATTATTATATAATTTATATAATATTGCATATTTCATGGCTAAGTGTTCTCTATAATAATAAGCGTATTAAATAGTCAAATATACTTCATTGAACATACACCTTGTCCGTATACGGCTGATATCAGTTATCGTACTGCGCATGCGTACGTGTGAATAATGCCAGCCAACAACATGCGTTATTCTACCGTACGTGTGAATAGTGTCGGCCAAAATGTTATTATATGTAATTTGTTCCTAACAAGTTCTAATGACACCTGTAATCTGTGTTCAGCATAAATTTACCAGTTTTACTTTACTGGTCAGTTATAAAAAAAATTAATGGAAAGGTGATTTTTGTAAATGTGTATTATTACTCCTATTAAATAAGAGTCCGAGACGCTGGCAAGACCTTTTTTGATATTGTGCCAACATCGGACATTGGCACAATATCAATAAACGTCTTGCCAGCGTCTCGGACTCTTATTTAATAGGAGTAGTGTATTATAAGCAAGAAATTTTGGTAGATATGTTACCCAAATGTTTACAGGTATCTCAGAAAAGTTTATATTTAGGCAGTCTAAGATCTTGGATTACTTTTTCAGATAACGGAACTCCCCAACGTACCACATGAACAATACCTCTTAATGTTTGTGTAGAATGAAATGGATAATGTTAACATCAAATATTCCTGAAAAAACGTCATTATTACGATTCCATTGCCAATAGAAATAATTGTCCTGCACAAACGCTATGAGGTATCACATGGAGTTCTGGGGAATCCAATTAGTGAAATTATAATGAATTTGATTGGTTATTATCCCCCGCTCCAACAAAGTTGGTGGGGGACATAAAAATGGGTTCCGTCCGTACATCTGTTCGTCCGTCACTAGTACAATGTTCAGTTTTACCGTTAAAAGTTAAAACAGTTAAAATTCTTCCGAATTTTTCAAACTGATTTAAAGAAATTATTATCCTTATTTATTTTTAAATATGTGTATATTTTTTTACATAATTTATTGACCAGAAAACCCGTCTAGAACACTATGTTAACCTTTTGAGTTAAAGTTTGCTACATGTTTTATATTATGATTTAAGAATAGCAAGTTAATAATAATTAATAAATACCAAAAAGAAATAGTGCTATTACTTCAAAAGTGTTCACATATTTCTCTGTAACATTTTAATACCTGCAATTTTAGTATTTCTTAGTAAAGATGCATACTTTATATGAAAAATGTACATTTTGAGAAAATGAGCTTTCTTATTTATTTTATAGGATTTTCTGTAGAAACTTTAAATATCATGTAACTATTAAAAGAAGTTTAATATATGTACATGGTTTTTTAAGTGGTTCAGTATTTTTGGGGTAAATATGTCAATTTTAAAAAGAAAACACTGATTTTGAGAAAACTCTTTTTTGTGGCTATCATTGATTTATTGTTATCTTTAATGGAGTTCTTTATATTGGGTGGGTATTTTGGTGTAGGATTTTATTTTTCTGAAAAAAATATACATTTATTATTTATTATACAAATATTTAAAAAAAAAAAAAAAAAAAAAAGGATGATGATTATTAATAATGCTACTGCTGCTGATGGTAATGTTGGTTATCTATGCTGCTGATGATGTTGAATTTATGCTAGTAATGATGTTGGATTTTCTTAATGATGCTGATGTTGATGATAAAAACTTGCTCTTGATGATTTTCATACAGTGGAACATACTTGTAATGAATATCATTAAGTGAGCTAAATTAGTGATATATAATACTAATTACGACATTGTCACATACCAGTATATATATTTATTTCATTAATAGCATATTACTTGTGGAATTTTTCAACCAACAACTTGTCTCTTTGATGATGAAGATGATGATGATGATGAACAAATTTTCTCTTATGATTATTTCCTGTTTTTCAGACTGATGTTATATATTTTAACAAATGCATTTATACCTGAGTAGCTTATAATCACTTTTGTTTTCTATGAATACAACAATAATATCAACAACAAAAATTGAAAAAAAAAAACCCATGAGAAAAACAATCAAGTTCTATCTATATGTTACTGATGAAAAATGTGTACTACTCATGGATATTGTTGATATTTTGCTTAAAATATGAAATGTCATTTTAAAACATTATAGTTTTCCATTGTTAAGATAACAAAAGACTCTATAAGTTTATCATGATATTGAATAGAAGTTGTATTACTTGTAATCACTGAAACTATTGGTGGAAAATAGAAAGTGAGTAGAACGGGGGATCTGAATGACAAGTTAGTAGAGCGGGGGATCTGAATGACAAGTTAGTAGAGCAGGGGATCTGAATGACAAGTTAGTAGAGCGGGGGATCTGAATGACAAGTTAGTAGAGCAGGGGATCTGAATGACAAGTTAGTAGAGCGGGGGATCTGAATGACAAGTTAGTAGAGCAGGGGATCTGAATGACAAGTTAGTAGAGCGGGGATCTGAATGACAAGTTAGTAGAGCAGGGGATCTGAATGACAAGTTAGTAGAGCGGGGGATCTGAATGACAAGTTAGTAGAGCAGGGGATCTGAATGACAAGTTAGTAGAGCGGGGATCTGAATGACAAGTTAGTAGAGCGGGGGATCTGAATGACAAGTTAGTAGAGCGGGCGATCTGAATGACAAGTTAGTAGAGCGGGGGATCTGAATGACAAGTTAGCAGAGCAGGGGATCTGAATGACAAGTTAGTAGAGCGGGGGATCTGAATGACAAGTTAGTAGAGCAGGGGATCTGAATGACAAGTTAGTAGAGCGGGGGATCTGAATGACAAGTTAGTAGAGCGGGGGATCTGAATGACAAGTTAGCAGAGCAGGGGATCTGAATGACAAGTTAGTAGAGCGGGGGATCTGAATGACAAGTTAGCAGAGCGGGGGATCTGAATGACAAGTTAGTAGAGCGGGGGATCTGAATGACAAGTTAGTAGAGCAGGGGATCTGAATGACAAGTTAGTAGAGCGGGGGATCTGAATGACAAGTTAGTAGAGCGGGCGATCTGAATGACAAGTTAGTAGAGCGGGGGATCTGAATGACAAGTTAGTAGAGCGGGCGATCTGAATGACAAGTTAGTAGAGCAGGGGATCTGAATGACAAGTTAGTAGAGCAGGGGATCTGAATGACAAGTTAGTAGAGCGGGGGATCTGAATGACAAGTTAGTAGAGCAGGGGATCTGAATGACAAGTTAGTAGAGCAGGGAATCTGAATGATAATGTATTCTTGTTATTCTGGTTTTTAATAGGAATTCAATGATGCAGCAGAACGTGCGAAGAAATTAACCACCAAGCCAAGTGATGCAGATTTGTTGGAGTTGTATGGTTTGTTTAAACAGGCTACGGTTGGGGATGTAAATACAGGTAAAGTTACTGGCAAACTAAAAATGATAATCTAGTGTCTATCCGAGATACATACTTTGTTCCACTGGAACATAAGCCAAGTGTTGTACTGGCCGAGCAAAAAAGACTGCCTTGTTCTTAAAGCAATTGAAAATTCAAATTTTCTGAAATAACTGTAGTCTTTAGTATATTTGCACATGTATTTGAGTTACAAACAAAAAGTGTCACCTAATGATTTTTTATTTTGTAAATATCTGAGATTATATTTATTAAAATTTAACAATTTAACATCTCAATATAAGTGTTAAAATTTGACTAGTACACTGAAACACATTTATGCACTTTGGTTTCATTTATTGAATATGCCAAAATGCTGACAACATTCAGTGCCTAGATTTGAATCCTTCTCAAACCACCAAGAATTGACTGAATTGATAGAAGCAAAAGAACCCTGTTTGGGAAGTAAAACACCATTACAGGTAATCCACTCTTACTTCACCATTCACTGACTTTTATGTTTCTTATGACATCTCTATATGAAATGTTTACTGTAGCTTGTGATTCCTCTTGTATTAACTGTGTAATTTATAATGCTGATTTAATATTGCAGATCGTCCAGGAATGATGGATTTTAAAGGCAAAGCTAAATGGGATGCATGGGAAAGCAAAAAAGGTATGACTTTGTTTTTACGTTATAAAACTTTTACAATTTATGTTTATATGAACTGCACATACATATTAGCTTACACATTTAAATTAAGTCTGGAAGTTGTAAAACAAACAGTACCACTAGTATATGGGAAGTTTGCAGAGTGAATTACCGCCTGACGGCTTCAGATAGCATACCCTCTTATAGGTAACAATTCACAATTTCTTGGTTTTCTCTATCTTGGAATTCTTTTGTTGACAAGATACTAGCAGTTGACAAATGAAAGTGGGTATAAGGTTGATGCTGTCCTATAATTATTGTTTTGATGTTATTTGAATAGAGATTTAAGCTGTGTGAATCAGCCTCAATAATGTCTGAAAAATATAAAATGTATTTAAAAACCCCTTACATATTGAAATGTTGTTCCTTTGCTTCAAATGTCAAATTAGAATTTAAAAAAAAAATTCAAGGCAAAATTTTTATTATTATTTGATTGGCTTTGTTATTCAAGACCATTGAATTTGCATATTTTTATTTGCATTTGTGGAAATAAATAGAAATTGGGCTTGGAATCATTGATTTCAAACATTCTTTACAGTTAATTTTATGAAAATATCATTTTCCCCAAGAACTTCCCATTAATTTTGTGTCATATAACTCTGTTGCTTCATTTGAAATCATTCAAGCATTATGTGATGGGTGAGTTTGAAATCACTGAGCATTAATGCAGTATCTAAGCTCATGACATCACACTTTGGCACATGATTTAAAATAATGACTGATATATTAGGACTTTTTACTTGACATACATTGTACATTTATAAAATGTCAGAAAATTAAAAATTATAATTTAATCAAGATGGAAGTCTGTAGTTGTTGAAAATGTACACCTGTGATATGTTTTAGGCAAATCCAAGGAAGATGCAGAAAAAGAATATATTGCTAAAGTTGCAGAACTTGAAGCAAAATCATGATGTAAGTTTCTATAAATAGATTGATATGGGCTAAGTAACAGTACTTTAACCACGTAACTGGACACTATTATCTCATTATGTCAATAGTCTGTGTCTATCTATATTTAGATATTCTTTAATTACTGGTATATATATAGAGGTACATAGTTTATTAGTATTGCAGAGTATTATTGGTATATTTGTATATTATCACAGTATCATATTATAATACATAAATACCACGCTATGACAAAGAGATCTAGTATTAACACTATTCTTTTACATCCAGTAACCTACCTTTTTATTAGCTTCAGGATAGCACTAACTGTTGTAGAGACAGCATACTTGTCATTATTGGACTTGTTTGTAAACTGAACTAACTCAAATATATAAATATTATGTCACATGTAAAGCTATCGTATATACAAAGCAGCCATATACCAAACTCTCCATATCAACATGAATTAACAAGATGGCTTACAATGGAGAAATTAATGTTGTCAATAAACTTTAAAGGAAAAGGCTCCAGTTTGATAACTTTTTTTTTTGTCTTTTCTTTCCTCTGTTTTGAAAAAAATGTGCAAGACCAACTGGCTTTAGCTAGCTGAGCTTATGGCATGACAGAGCCTCTGTGTATAAACTTTAATCTTCTCTTCTGAAACCATCCAGTCATTTTGAACCAAATTATATGTGAAATGTTCCTATGAGGGCTAGATTCATGAAATATGGAAATACAGAATTAGCAAATTCTTTAAAGATTTCTTTAACCACTTGGCCATTTGGAAGCTAATTTTTTTGTAAAAGGTACCTAGGTGGGCTAGATTAAAGTTTGTACAAAATAACCCCATCCAGTATAAAGGATGACTGTAACAAATAGCATAACTAAAAAAAAAAAAAAAAAAAAGGATAAAATTTACAGCAAATTTTGTTTAAATTTGAAATATGGAAAGTTGATAGGCAATTTCACATACCGGTATGTAACAGGCTTTTTGAATGAAAAATGAATTGACCTAATTTTTTTTTTTTTTTTTTTTTTTTTGAATTATGCAAATGAGGTGTAAAATTTATTCAGTTATTTGAACCATTTTGTTGTGAAAGGTAACTTGGTCAACTAAATTAAATTTTTACCAGTGAGTCTGTCCAACATTCGAGAAAACCATGGCTATAAATCACAAACATGGCCACTGTGGATTCAATTTTCAAATTTGTAATATATAGATAGTAGATAGCAGATGATTTCACATATATAAAGTATTTTTTTTCCAGTTGACCAAATTTTCATGAAATAAACAAATAAGATGAAATTTTTATTTCTAAAATTGTCTCAGAAATGCTTTTGGCATGCTTCCATGTTTTATGATGCCATTAATGTGTGACTATTACATGATTGAGAACAATATATCTTTTTCAAACTTAATTAACTTTTCATTCAGTTTGAATAATAAATCAGAATACAAGTCAGTAAGTTAGTGCCCTCTTTAATAGCTGCTCTGCTAATTAATGTTAATTACATGTAATTGTTTTTTTATAAATAACAAGTAACATCACTGCTTAACCTTGTAAGTAGATTTTCTGTTTATAATTAGCAAAACCTTTTTAATGTAGTAAATTTGATGCTGTGATGAGTATTTTGTGACTTTCACACTTGTTGCTTAAATATATGTCATGTATGTTTGTTGTTATGTATTTGTGTGGTATTTAGAACTAATGCCATCTTTTTATTTTTACAGGTGATGTTTAGGTTACCATGACAACACTACCATGTTTACATTGATTATCGTGTAATTATTTATGTTGATTTTAATCGGAGCATAATTAGTTCACATAATGAAGACATTTATATACAATGATTAATAGAACACACAGTTTTTAGATAAGATAGATGCATTAACTTGCATTTCTTTGCTTATGTTTCATTTCTTTCTTCCTATCTATCTACCTCAAATATCTTGAAACAGTTTTTGAGTTATACCAGCAATTTTTTTATAAATTTTTATGCAGTATTCCATCTATAAAGCACCCAATCAGAGATATATTTGTTTTAAATCAGGGTGGATTGTGGCTGCATAAATTCTCAAAAGTTTCAGAAAACGGAAACCACAGAATATTTTCCTATTAATGAAAAAATGATGGACAGTACTTCAGTAAATCTCTTGTTCTTTATTGTTCTTAATTTGTGGCAGGACTGACATTACTATGGTAACACAATCTTGTTTATAAGAAACAAAACCAAGTGTATCACATGTTGAAAGGAAGTGTTCAAATGTATTATATATGAAAAGGAAGTTTCTTAAATTTTCTTGATGAAAGACCAGGGTATTTTTAATATCAGAAAAGATTCTAAAAAGTAATTATTATTTATGATTTATCATTAATTTGACATCATGTTTGATTAAATAATCTTAAAGATTGTATTTTTTTCTATAAAAATTTTTGGAAAAATTAGTTGGATTTGCTATAAATTTTCTTTATCAAAGTTTATGTAAAATTAACAAATTAACAAATTACACTCAAATATTTAAAAAAATTGACTTTTTCTATGAATATAATGCATCTAATTGGGCACTGTGTTTTAATTCTTATTTTAATACATATTATATGTGTTCACATAATTTAAAGTGATTTGCTCAAAATTTTCATTATTTGATACATTTCTTATAAAAGTGGCATTTATCTTAATTTTGCTATCAAAATGGTTGTAAATCATGAAAATGATTTATCTTTAGGTAAATTGTTAAATGGACAATATGCAGTGTTCTTGTTATCGATTGAAACCTGTTTAAAATTTTGCCTTTTTGAAAATTCTTATTTTTTCCTAATATATAAACATAAGAAAGTTGTATTTATTATTTAATTTTTATGTGAACAAAAATGTGCACATGCCCTACATTTCTAGTAAATTTGTAGGTATTTTAATGTGCAGTTATCGAACAAAAATAAAAGAGGTTGTATTTAATTGAAGAAAAAGATTTTTGGAAGAATGTAACATTTTAGATACCAGATAAGTTTTATTGTAAAGAAAAAATACAAAAGTACAACTTGAAAGTTACAATATTATATTTTTTCAGTTTTTACACAATTTTTTGTCAAAATGTTATTGACAAGTTTTATTTGGTTGATAGTCAGCTTTTGGGATTTTGCTAGAAAACTTTTGTATTACATTGTTAAACATTTTTGGGAATTTTTTGGAAATTTTAATTTTCAAACTTTTTTTCTCTTTTAAATAATATTTATATGGATGGATTTTGTTATAAGTATAAATTGCTTAATCTTGTCTTGAATTATTTAAGAATAATAATTAATTAATTTTACAAATAAATTTAAATATCAAGTATAATTTATTTGTTGTATTTTCTTGTGAAATTTTTTGCCTTTGGAGTTGCTAAGTTGTTGCCTACGGAGTGGCTTACTTATTGCCTGCGACATGGCTTAGTTATTGCCAAAGACCTGGCTTAGTTAATGCCTAAGGAAGGGCCAAGTTGTTGTCTAAGGAGTGGCTTAGCTTTTGCCAAAGGAGTGGCTTAGTTACTGAAGATCTCATTTAAATAATATTATGTCTGGACTGGATTCCTTATCTTGGTGAAAAAAATTAATTTAATGAATGTGTGATCAGAAGTTGATTTCTCTGTAAGATTTTGCCATAGATAAGACTTGAAAGTCGGGCTATTTAGCTCCAAGGCATGTCATAGATAAGACTTGAAAGTCGGGCTATTTAGCTCCAAGGCATGTCATAGATAAGACTTTAAAGTCGAGCTATTTAGCTCTAAGGCAGTGAGATTATTGGCTGCATCCCTAGACCTGAAGATAGGCTGAGACCATTCCATTCTGTTTTTAGAGAAGAAGATAGGCATGGTTATTCTGAATCTTTATGGTAAATTACATCTATTTTTGACAGCCTCATCAGCATTTTTGTAGTTTTCATAGCAAAATTAAGAGGAATTTGTAGGCATAGTGGTAAAAATTTATGGCTTCTGGGTGTTTGTTTTATTTAAGCGATAATCCGATCCTATCATGAGAAAGATTGTCAGGTCGCTTATCATTATCTGTGACGTTTTTCTGGTTTTCATCGACATCCTGCATTAACCTCTATATATGTGAAATATCTTTTCTGTGTCATAAAACACCATTTGCTTCTTTTGTTTTTAGCTTTAAAAAAATGATACTTTGGGTGAGATTTTCTGCTTGTTTTACTCAAAAAGGCTTGAAAAAAGCTGTGAACATTCTATAGAATTAAGGACCCGTTGTTATCAATCCCAGTAACACTTTAGGTAGTATACACACTGTATGTAGATGATGTCAGGGTCAACTCAATCCAGATCAGATTCCAAGACTGAAAATTTGTGCAACTTTAATGCAGCCACAATACATTTTATAGATTTTGGGGGTCAAAGTTCAAGGTCAATGTTAATAGAAATAATTGCAATGGCAAGTTTACTTTTATTTTCATTCATTAAACTATAAACACCAATATATGTTTTTTTCAAAGAAAGAAGTTTTTTGCAGATCAAAGGTGAAGGTCATAGTTATTTTAAATAGATTTATGGTATTCGCAGAATAACTTAAGTATTTCCACTTTATTATATACTGGGGTATGGTGACATGGTGTTATAACGACATTTCTATGTTCTCTTAAAAATATTATGCGTATAAATATTTCAAAATCAAATATATTATGCGTATTTATATTTAAAAATCCAATTATTTTTACGAAAGTGCCATGTGAATGATCAAAGGTAGCACGAGGATGTCACTCAGGTAGGTGGTTTTCTCCGGGAACTTCCATTTGCTTCACCATCCCGGAACTGACCTCCCCCATATAGATGAAGAATTTGAACTTTGACGTGAAACGCCATTAATCTAAACTCGCTGCATCATTCGAATGTTGTTTTATATTTATAGTGTGGTTTTCAACTGCCGATTAATTTATTTCATATCAACCAAAGGCAGCTCAGTTGCCAGTTCAACAACTGCATACAAGAAAGTTTTTCCCAATTTGATTATATGATAGGTTTCAGTTCGACTACAGAGGGGATTAGGGTGTTAATCTGCTGTATTGTTATCCATCGTCCTAAATCTGCTGTATTGTTATCCATCGTTCTAAATCTGCTGTATTGTTCGCTGTATTATTATCCATCGTTCTTAATCTGCTGTATTGTTATTCGTTGTCCTTAATCTACTGTATTATCATCTTAAACATTTGCGCCAACTCGCACATATCAAGTAGTTTTATAAGTGCCATGTCGAAATAATGTTAAAAATTGCTGATGGGATGTAAAAGAAAACGTATTTAAAGCCAATGTCAATACATGCACTTAAGTCAGAACAGAGAAGGGCATATTGAATATAGCTATTAATATTGAAACATGCCTTTAAAAAGTAGTTTTCTTCGTAGCAACAAAGTTTTTATTTTGTTTGCATGATCGCAGAAGTCTTAATAAATTGTAGCTTAATCACCCACCACGTGACACTGTGTCATAAACTGTTGGTCAAACGTATACACATAACACCTTGGTACAGGTGTTTAACGCTTGATTAACAATTATCATATAATCGTTAATAGTAATCAATGCACCATTGCAGTATTCAATCTTAAGTTTTAAACCAAAATACTTCTTTTGACGATATATCATTGTATTGAAAACATTACAAACCAAACAAAACATATCGAAACAAACCCCAGTTGTAAAAAAAAGCTTGATTACTTTAACGATCACACACACACACACACACACTATATATATATATATATATATATATATATATATATATATATATATATATATATATATATATATATATATATATATAAGGTATATATATAATCCAACTATTCACGCACTAAACAGTATGGCCTTACGAATCAAAGACTTGACTTTAGCATTTAATTAGAATTACTTTTACATTGATAAAGAACAGTTTTTCAAGTTTGTTATTGAACACAAGATGGTACACATTTATATACAACAGTAATGTATATATCCTTGTATCCAAGTTTTCATTACAACCAGTCTGTAACTAAAAACAACGCTTTCTGGGAAGACAAAGTAAGGAAATAATATCTAGGAAATACTATTAGTTCACAAAAACGCAATAATTCAATTTATTTTTTGTTGTTATAATTTCTGTTTCCCTCCCCCAAACGACATTTTGAATTTTTCAAGTTCTTGCTGCTTTTGGCGAAGTTGTTCCTTGAGCTTGCGTATCCGCATATCTACTTCAGTTTCCGGTATTAGAACTTCAACATCAGAATTTACGTCCTTTAATTTTCCACCATTGTCTTTAATGCTTTTTCCAACATTGTCTTTCGCACCATTTTCACCAGGGATCTCTTTTTCCGGTTCGTCAAATGAACAGCTCTTTGACAATAGTGGCGGAGAATTTAGCGAGTCATCTTGACACGTAGGAAGATAACTTTCAACTCTTGTCAAAATAGGAGGTGAAATATCAGTTGAAGATGGTGTATTGTTACAAGCCTTTACCGATGGTAATTCATTGTCCATTGAATCATCATTTTCCGCTTCCTGTTTTATTTCCGGTATATCTTGTCCCAGTTTCTGTTTATTTTGTTCTGATTGTTTTTGTTCAGTCTCCGAAAGTTCCGGTCCAGGTCCCCGTCTGATTTCAGTAAACACTTGCTGTCCTTGATCGTTGTAGTCTTCATCAATCGGTTCCGTTTTAATTTTTACAGTATCAGTTAATGCGTCATTTGTTTTTTCTTTGATATCGTACGAGTAGTCATTTCGAGTGTCATCCTGAGTAGACTGATTACATTCAGAAGAATATAACCCCACCTCGTTAATCATCGGTGAAAAAACACTGTTTGAAGATATAACTCTGTTCTTAGTACTGACAGAATTGGCCAATAAACTAACAGCCGTGTTGATGCACGGCGGCACAGTTGCAGAGACTTCCGGTTTACCGTCTGCTCTTGTTGTAGCAGACCTGTATTTTATTTTAACCGGCGGATCTGAACCTAATTTTTTAGCAGCAAGTCGTGACTGGAATTCCTCGGATTGTTTATGTCCATAACGTAAGCTTTAGGAATAACAACATTGCCATCTGTTGGTATTAAAACCACTTTTTCACCAACTTGAAGATGAAAAAACTTCTTTGTCCCCTCACTGACCAAAGTTGTTCCTGTTGGCTTTGCAACGTCATTTTGAGCAGTTTTACCGAATAACTTAGATACAATACCAGTGATTGTTGGATTTTGAGCAGCGACATTGGTATTAGAATCAGAGGAAGTCGTCGGATTAACAGTTCTGTGTTGAGGCAGACCTGATTGGCTTTGTGGAATATGATATACATTTTTTGGAGTTGTTATTTTAGTTTCTTCTGATGTCAAAATTGACGATAAAAATGGCTTGTTCTGAGAAGCAGTTGACATTTGTGCTATATTCTGTACCAAAATGCCCGGATAAGGTACACCTTGATGAACCTCAATTCCAGGGCTTTTAGGGTTCTTATTAACCAAAGTGGAGTTATCGTTCCTGATTTTTACGGTTTCGGAATTATCTTTCTTAGTCTTATCTTTCTTACTAAAGTCTGTTAGATATCCTTCTAAGTACCTGTTATTTGGTTTAATACAACGTCCATTTAAACTACAAGGAACGCGGCCTTGTTTCAAATTTGCGCTCGAAAGCTCTTTTAAATAGTCTTGTTTCGGGTCTATTTCGGTATCTTTTTCGGGAGCATTTATATTCTGCGACAATACAGGACTCAACAAACTTTTCATTTTCGTTTCTTTGGGAAATTCGGCCACATTTTGAACCGTTATCTCGGGTGATACCTGTATCGGTGATAAAGTGAACTCACAATCACTTTCAAACACATTCAGCTCCTGTTTGATTTTCCTCACTTTTATTTCTTCGTTTTGAAATTCGGCTATATTATTGTCCGTTTCAGTAGCTTCATATTTAGGGGCTTTGCGTTTATTTTTCTTTTTATCCGATTTTTCACTTTCTCTTTTAATCTCATTAGTTTTCTCCAGATCTTTTTTATTTTTGTTTCTCCTCAATGTCTGCCTCTTTTTTGAATTCTTTTTACTAAATATTTCCGACTGACTGTCATCTATATGTTTTTCCAAAGCGTCTTTAAATTCGTCCACATCTTCTTTTGTTTTTACTTCTGGTTTCAAATTGTTCTGACTTTGTTTTTGCAACATTTTTGATGTTGTTATTTGGTTCCGGAATTCTGCAAATGATTTTACATATGACTCCGAGGCTAGAAGTGCACTAGGCTTTCTTTTTCGCGAAGGACGCGATGCCATGCTTGATTTCTCATCCGAAATATTATCCAATTTATTTAACTGTGGTAAAGATATTGCCTCCTGAGCATGCGCGATTTTCTTCAAAACCACATGACACGATTTTGTGGCCGGAGAGCTTTGTTTTACACTAGAATTTGATTTCACTGAAGGACTACTGTCATTGTCCTTCTCACGAGCTATGTCACGTGATGTATTCTCCTGGTCCGATTGACTAACTGAGTCATTTGATGTATTATTCTTTTCTGAGCTATCGTCTGTCAGTGAAAACACCGCATCGATTTTTATGTCGAATGAATCCCCAACTTTGTCTTCTCCTGTGTCACTTAACACAAAATTTTGATCACTCATTGCACCTGACGTCATTTCTGCATCATTGATTGCATTGACATTTAAACCTGAAATATACAGAAATAACCTTCAATTAATCCTGGTTGTAGTCAAAAACATAGATTACTAGTATATTTTTAATAACCAGACCCCAGTTTCACAATCTTTTACTCAACTGAGTGTAATGTCAAATATTCCCATTCTTCTCTCATCAATATTTAAAAAAAATTTAAGTTTTATGAGACAATGTTTTGTTTTGTTCAACAAAACTATACTAAACAATGTAAATATAACATTAGATATTCAATTTTACTTGTGTAATATCTTGAAAATTGGCAATGAAAAAATTCCAACTTTAAGTTGAGTGTACACTTAGTTGAGTGAATGATTGTGAAACTGGGGGAAAAGGCTTCTACAAAACCTTGAGAATGTGTTTGCCTCTTGAAAATCAAATTCAGAAAGAAGCAAATGTACTTATGTTTGACACGTAGGAGTTAGCAGAAAGTTAAACGTCAACGTTCAATGGAAGTCTAGTATACCTATATGGTTACTATTTCACTTCTGAATGGAACTCGCCAGCTTACCACGTGATCAATACCTTTTAACGTGTGTGCGGAATGCAATGGATAAAGTTTACGTCAAATATTCTCGATAAAAACGTCGTTATTACGGGAAAACGTAACTTTATGCGATTCCATTGCCAATAGAAATTATTGTCCCGCACAAACGCTTTGAGGTATCACGTGGATCTCTAAGGAACTCCATTGTCTGAAAACAAGCCAACAATCAAACGGAAGTTCTGTGTAACTAACCATTAACTGACAAACCTGTCAGGAAACAACATTTATACATGAGTTTTTGTAACAGACTTTTTACAACAAGGCAGATTCGTATATTCTAGAAAATTGATAATAATTTGAGAAAGTCGCTATTCTGGTAGTAAAATATATATTTACATGTATGCACATGCATATGCACACATGCATTTTTTCATTGAATGAGACTTAATTGCACTTTTTGTTTGTTTGTTTGTTTGAATGGAGTTTTACATCAAAAATATTTCACTTATATCAAGACGCTACCAGTTATAGGTGAAGTGACAGGAATTTACCCTTTGCAAATATACAGGGACAGTTCTTTAGCGTTCCATGTCTCCCGTGACACGGGGCATCGGTTTTTAAAGTCTCCTCTGAAATACCCCGTGACTTTCATTTCTTAAAAATTAACCACCTATTTTCAAGTCTTTTTCAGACCCAGCCGGGGTTCGAACCCCGACTTCTCACATACGACGCGAGCAATCTACCAACTATGCAACCGTAGTGGTGTACTTCTTGTGTACTATATCCCAAGTACATAGCGGAAAGTACAGTGGTATACACATGCTCTAATATAGAAATATTACCATTATAAATTGTAATTTAAGATATTACAATACGAGTCGTGCTATGACTTATTTTTTTGCCTTTTCCCCTTAAAATACAATATATAAACCACATATAGTCTGAAGGATAAAGAAATAGTTTATCTTTCAAAAAAGTCTATCTGCCACCATGACAACAAATTTACCCTTAAAATGGTAAACACTAATTTTTATATTGTTTCCAAACACAACGAACTGTATTCGAAAGTTACGTTTAACAGACACATAATAATAATAATAATAATAATAATAATAATAATTGCATTCAATCGAAATTATATATTTCAGCACTATCCAAGGACTATGTCAAATTTTACTTAGTTATTCATGACAATGATTTTACATCTTATAAGAATTATGTAGAGAGTTTCTTTACACATAAATAACGTTTTGTGTATGACCGTTGGTATAATAAAGGAACGAAAGATGAAAAAATTTAGGGTTTTTACCTTTAGTGTATAATACTTCGTCAGTATAAAACATTTGTCTACAACAAAATCCTTATACGAGATATTTATGCTCTTAAAATAAAAAAATATCTATTACAATCTCATAATTATAGACTTGAAAAATATTGTGTTATACCCACATGTTATATGTTTGTATATCAAATGGATACAAGAATGATTTTTTAAAATAAAGATTATTTCTAGTTTCAAGTTTTCGTGTACATGATAAAATTCAAATACTGTATACCTATGGAGATACATAAGGTCCGTTATAAATGTGTGAGGATCATGACAAATAAAATCTTGGAAGAAAATAATAATAGCTAGAAATGTAACAGATAAAAGCGATATCGTAGAAATTGCATTGATGTTAGAAAAATTACCAATTTATTATGTGGTTCATGTACATCGTGGAGGACAGAACATATAAAAATAATGGTGGGGATTTGAAAAGTTTTTAACATTATCTAAGGAGTGGGACACACCCTTTCATGTACTCCACTTGGTCCCCAGGAGACTTGATGACCGAATAGTCTAAAGCGCATGTTTACGGATTACAGTGTTGCTTGCCGTCTCCGTCCACATCCAGTGTGAAACGGTTAATCGTTTTCTAAAGATAGGAAGTTTTCTCTTGGCACTCTGGTTTTCCCCATCATCCTAGAAATAACTGCATCAATATAAATGAAAAAACCTTCACAGGGGCATAGACACTATTTCTCCACTCCACTCTTTCTTATTTGGTCGCCAATATTTGTAAATATCAATTTACTTCAGGCGAGTGCAATTCATCAGACCATAAAAATAATAATAATACATAAAAATAACACATTTTAATTGGGTTTCCATGACAAGAGCAGTAATGTTTGAAATTCTAAGGTTCATAAAGCGGTAATGTTCCTATATAGTAAAATGGTTTGTTCTAATCCTACCTTGAGATATAAACCAAACAAAAAAGGTTGAAGGAATTAGAAGAATTGGCATTTGGTTTTGATATAATTATTATTATTATTATTATTGTTGAGAAGAATAAAAAATTTGATAACAAAAATTCAAGTGCTGGAAAAATATTTTCATGTGATACCATTTTTTTCAATATCCGATGAGTATTAACGAAATGACGGGCAAACGAAAACTATGCTTTGATACTTCGACAAGGGCCAAAAAATGTGTACAATGCATAGTTGAGGCTTAAATATGCTGAAACAGTGTTGAATATTAGAAATGATGTAATTTAAAAGTTGTATGGCATCCGGACTCAAAATTTTGCATAATCCGTTATATGCTTATTATAAAGTTTTAAATTTTGACTTTGTCAAAAATGTTTATGTATATAAAACACACCTGGCAGTGGAGAATTCTGTGCACAATAACGGTGGCGATAATTATCAAAAGTGTGGAGTATAATCCTGCAAAAATTGTATCTCCATGAATTCTTTTAAAGTTAAACGTTCTACGCGATGTCTCTAAAAAGTAGTTTCGTCGGGGATCGGGGTTCGAACCCCGGTCGGTTTGACAAAGACTTGAAAATTGGTAGTGACGTTATTTCAACAAGCACTCGGCATTTAGAGATGAGTCTCAGGGTCCTTCGGAGGAGACCTTAAAAACTGATCCCCCGTGTCACAGCAGGCTGGCACACTAAAGAATCCTCCCTGCAAATTGCCCTAAGCACACTGCAAAGGTAAAAATTTCTGACACTTAACCTATAGCTGGTGACGTCTCAATATAAGTGAGAAAATATTGACTGGAACGTAAAACCACATTAAATTAATCAAGAATTGTGTAGTGTTAAATGTTTGTGACATTTATTCCATTTCTGGGACCGTGACTGTTGGCGCCTTAGTTGTATACAAGGTTCAATAGAAAGTTTGGTGTTACTTCCTCTAAAGATGCAGATTGAATACGTTTGCCATTTAATGCTACTATTCCACACAGACAAAGAATTCCATGAATTGCCACGAACTGATGCAATTTTGGATTCGTGATGATTCGTAGACTTTTGCCAATTTTCAGATTCAAGTGACGCTGTACGATTCAGTTACGATAGAGTTACGGATATTCGTGTAGTCGTCTGGATTTGGCTGAAATCTCACGAATACATGTCAAAAATTCACTACGATTTACAAGAATCTATTACGATTGATTCACGAACGTTAGGACTCAGTTTTGAATCAGTTAAGAATACGCAAAATGCGTGTGCGAATCATGTACGAATAAAAATGAATTCGTGACTATTCTTGAAAAATTGTAGGATTGTCCTCCAGATAGCTATTCGTGGGATTCATGACAAATTTGTAGCAGATTCCTGGTCAAGCCACGAATTTACGAATTCCCGATTGAGTTAAGAATACCTAAGAATGCCTACGATTTGAATAAGATTCAGTTAAGAAAACCGAGAATACACGGTTTCGAACGAACTACGATTTTTTGATAAAAAAAAAACAGCTCAAAACTTTTGCCTTGCTCAAGAGTTGCAAGAACTGACTACGGATCAGATACGAACTTTACGAAGTGACTACGAATACCAAAATGTATCAATTCGTGGCGATTCGTGAGATTCTTGGTCTGTGTGGAACAGTAGCATTAATGGAATTTAGACAAACTATTGAAAAGAAAGTCTCAAAATGCATCAAATACGTAATGTGCATTACCTCCAAAATTGAGGCTTCTTAGAATTTTATTAAATTCTAAAATTTTCACTTTTCTTGAATAATAAAATCAAGACAAACCTCCTGAACCAAAATTATTCTTACTTGTATAGCTAAGATAAGTATAGACTTTGAAATAAACATAACGACGATAGGGGGCCTCGTCGGCCGAGTTGTCTAAAGCGCGTTTACGGATCACAGCGCCTCTCACCGCCTGGGTTCAAATCCCACTCGGGACAGATCCTAGTGTGACAAAGTTTGTCAGTTTGCTTGCCGAAGGTCGGTGGTTTTCTCCGGGCACTCTGGTTTCCTCCACCATCTCAGAACTGACCGCCTTGAAATAAGTGAAAGAATCTTTACTGAGGCGTAAAACACCATTACTCCACTCCAAACATAACGACGTGTTAGGAACAACAGGTGTTTTGTAAAATGACAGAAAGTTGTTTAAGGTCAAATTAGCAATTTTTTAATTAATCTGGAGATTTTTAAAAATTAATTTCGGGGATTAATATTAACACAAGTTTATGAGTGCATGGGTTATTGCATGTCTTTTTTTATCTACAATATACTAGCATGCACATATGGCGACCTTAGGAATGCTAGTACACTTTCCCGCATGTCCCATATAAACGTCCCAGACCACTAAGGGGCATTATACTGGTATTGAGCTAACAAAGGTCTACGAGAAGAATAAGCCTATATTACTTGAGGTCGACCTAAAACGTCAAATACCATGAGAGGAATATCAGAGGGGTAGCCAAATTTTTTGGGTAAAATTTTATATGCACAAGACTTTTTGACATCATCAATTATAAGAACTCGGTTATCCGCTGACATATACCTAGATGCATATATACATCATCTATTCCTAGCTGATCACACATCCATATAAATAAATACACAAACATTTGTATTTTTATTTTCGTTCATGCTAACCTTAGTCTACATTTATAATTGAAGTGATATAACTTCTTCAGGATTGGCTTTCTAGGGGTAAAGATCGCGGACTTCCAAACACAGGTAACGCCAATCTCCGGTCAAAGCTAACTTCCATCCACAAGTACCGCCAACTTAACAGACCAGGTAACGCCAACTTCCAGACACAGGTGACGCTGAATTAACGGTCACGGGTGACGCTGAATTAACGGTCACGGGTGACGCTGAATTAACGGTCACGGGTGACGCTGAATTAACGGTCACGGGTGACGCTGAATTAACGGTCACGGGTGACGCTGAATTAACGGTTACGGGTGACGCTGAATTAACAGTCAAAAGTAACGCAAACCTTCAGTCGCCAACTTTACAGTTACTGTCTACAAAATAAGAGTCAAATAAGTGAATAACTATTTTGAATTTTACGGTCTGTCGCGTTATCCTATCCATTCTCAGTCAATCATTTTCTGGATACTATCTAAAATCATGATGTCAGGGCTGTAACGGAACTCGTCCATGTGATCAATATCTCTTAACGTGCGAAATGAAATAGATAACATTAAAGTTTATATAAAAAATTCCCGAAAACCATCGTTATTACGGATAAACGTCATCTAATGAGATTCCATTGTCAATAGAAATAACTCTCCTACACAAGCGCTATAAAATTCTACTGGGGAATTCCATTATAGTCAATGATTAGGGATATGATTCAAAACTGTTTGATGAGATTTTAATGTAAATTGACAGCAAAAAATTAAATGACTAGTACCTAGTTTGTTTTCAGCATACAGGAGGCGAGTATAAAACATTCATATCAAAATGCTTTTTGCACAAAAACTGATCGAGTACTTTTTTCCTTAAATTGCTACAGGGCTTTATCTGTCTTTATTAGCACATATTTTCTTGTCAGTGGACCAAATGTGAGCCACTTTTTTCTTAAAACGCACTCGCATAGCTCATGCATACAGACATTGTTCTTGATTATTCTTTATCAATTTATAATCTATGCCAGGTACAAAACCGCTTAGAAAATTTGAGTGCCACCTAAAACAATATTACAACCACCAAGCGCCTAGAAGTAACAAGTCTAAAGTCATAATTAAAGCTGCATTAAGTTTTTCAATTTTCTGTTTTTTGTGTTTATTTTTCTAAAAAAAATATATATATATATATATTAAATAGACAACTCCTAACCATGATCCCTGAGATTCATTTTCTAAAATTCCATCCCCTTTATCTGTAAATAAACGGAATCCTCTAACCGGTTGGTCAATGTTTAACGATGGTTATTATGAGCTTGGGGCATGCACACGGAATTAAAGGGACTCCAATGAATCGAAGGTAAAACCTGACAAATTTAAAATTGTCCGTCATTAATATCAAGATGTATTCGCAATGGTGTTATGTATCCCTTACTAAGTCACAAATGACAAATACAATGAAGTTCTGTGTTTAATTTATCGTATTTCACGGTTTTGTAAGTTGTGTTTAAATGACCCGGTTTTTTATGACGTAACCATGTTCTAAAATTAGATCCCACATGCTACATCTCGCTGTGAAATTACTGTTATTTCTGTATTTATTTGATCTGTTGTCGTTGAACCAAATGTAACATAGTTCATTAGGAACATCATTAATTAGATCAGCACCGTTTTTATTCAGTTTTCCTGGGAAAACTTAATGCAGCTTTTTAAAGCACTATCACTAAAGTCTATCTATATAGTTACTGTACCCAGTTGATGCTCAGAGTCAGGACGCTCTATATTATCCTGGGTTATCTTGCTAACTAGAAACAACACAATCAAAGCATTAATCGTCTCTTGTAGACGACCTCTGCCAAAGAACATGATAAAAGGCTACCAGAATATTATTTCGATGTATTAATTACCGATTTAATGTTAAAACCAAACACTTATAGTTGTATAATAATAGGACATTGTCATACATCGACATATATCATACAAAATACCCGGATGTCAGACCCCATGAAATAAACATTTTTATATCTATTTTACAACCAATGGTCCAATTGAAATTTTGGAAAACAAGCTTTTATCCGTATTTTTAACTTGAAATACATTGAAGTAATTACTAACAAACCATTCGATAATTAAAACTTTTTCGACACTTAAAATAACAAGAACGGGTATGTCAGCAACATCTTGCTGCTAAGCATTTATTAATTTATTTATTTATTTATTGTATTAAGAAATAGCCATCAAGGATACCATCTGAAAATGGCACGTACAATCCATTTTCCTTTTCTAGATTTTACAATGAACCCAAACTCGCTAATAATAGAAATGTGACCTAGATATCTTGGCCATATTTAATCTGTTTGATTGTGAGTGTTTGTAAATGTGTTATTTTTAAAGAATGTCTTAAAACAAATATGTCATATCTCTTTTTAAGAAATAAACAACACGAGCACAAACAATAGGTAGAGGAATTTGATAAACCGCAGCATGTTGTTAATAAAACCCAATGACGTGTAAATAACATTATTAGTTTATATATAAACTAATATATACGCATTTATCAATAATTCTAAAAACTATTTTGAAATTTTCTTATCTTGACTATGGAATTAATTTTTTGACATTAACCACTCAACATATTCGATTTGTACATGTATGCACGTTTACAGATCTATAATATTTATGTATATATAACAATCTGCAAATGTCACGTGCTTATTGGTATGTCGTTATTCAAAATCGAGAATACATGTTTCAACTTCCATTAAAATCAAACTCATTCAAAACATGTATATTACAATTTAGAAGCAAACCAGGGAACATAATTACAATCAGAATATGACGATACAAATGCTTAATCGTTATATTAACATGATTTCAAAATACAACCGTGAATGTTGGATTAATGATGTTCAAGTTAGGTGTCTTTTTTCCATTATTGTCATAAAAATGGTTAGACAAGAAAATGTGAAATTTCAAATTAAAACTGCAGTATACCTACCAAGCAAAATTGAATCACCAAAAAGCTGGCGCTTTCTGTTAATTTTGGGGAATTAACAGCTAGTTTCCGTTCAACAATAACAATATGGCGACTGACTTCATGCACTTCCGGTTAATTATAATACTTGACAAAAACTTATGGTTTCTTTTAAATATGATCATTTCAATTTTTTGGGTGAAAAATAAGCAAGAAAACACTTAGGAACCAACCACAGAATGTAAAAGTTTATCGCCATGTATGTAAACAAGTTCAGTGTTAAAACCAAACGATTCGGAATATCGCTTATATTATATTGTACTTTGTTTATAACGAGATGTTCTTCCTTTGTTTGAACAATTCTATTATTGTTTCCTTTTTCATTTGTTTATTTTAATGAAATGACATAAAAAAAAAGATACGCCAGAATAACGGAAAACAACGACGGATACCTTGTGATTCAAATGCAACCTTTATATTACATAACGTAAGGTCGATGTAAGATAAAAATTGGAAAACGGTCATATATGATATGCCGTAATATGGTGGGTAAATCGTCCCGTTTATCAATTTTTTAAATTTAGATTTAGAGACCTACACTTGTGCATCACGATTACTTTATTATTTCCCGTTTCTTACGAATCCCTACACGACGTGCTAATTATAGGTTTATCAAAACTGCCAAGCCAAGTACTGCATGTTTATATACAATTATAGTTTTAATGCCGGAATCAGTTTTCACAGGTAAATAACACAGCGGTGTTAGTGTTTTCACTGAACTTTAAATAATCATAGTCGGTATAATAAATCAGCTCTTGTAAGGCAGCTGTATAAGACAGCTGGACCGAAAGCTCTGCAAGACAGTTGGATCTGGAACTTCGCACCACACTGAAATGAAACTCTTAAAAGAACAGCTGGACCTTTAAAATCTTTGCAAGACAACTGAACACGAAACACTAAAAGACATATGGACCTAAAGCACTGTGTTGAAACTACATATTAATGTTTAAATAGAAGTTGGACATGAGACCAAATAAGACAACCAATATAAAGCTTTTGTTAGATATCGAGACCCGATGTTCTACAAATTAAAACCTGAAGATTTACAAGGAAGTCGAAATTTGACCTTTCCAAGGCAATTTTTGCTCGAAGATTAAAGTTACTGAGTCGACATGAAGTTCTGAGAAAAAGCTTAACTAGAGTATTTGTAAGACAGCTACAACTATATATAAAGCTCTACAACATGACTAAACATAAAGTTAAAAAGGTGATTAGACGCAGAGCTCTACAAGACAGTGAAGACACGAAGCTCTGAAAGAAGCCAGATCTAAGTTTCTATTAAAGTTAGACCTGAAGCTCTACGGCGTAGTTTAATCTTGAGCTATACATTGTATGAAAATCTGTTATATAAATGTTGTGTTACTTGTACCGATATATGCCTTTACTGTACCGATGTATCGTGTTACTAGAACTTATTTATGGTGCTATTAGTACCGATATATGATGTTACTGTACCGGTATATCGTGTTACTAGTACTTATTTATGGTGCTATTAGTACCGATATATGATGTTACTGTACCGGGATATCGTGTTACTAGTACTTATATATGGTGCTATTAGTACCGATATATGATGTTACTGTACCGGTATATCGTGTTAGGTATATTGTGTTACTAGTACTTATTTATGGTGCTACTAGTACCGATAAATGATGTTACTGTACCGGTATATCGTGTTACTAGTACTTATTTATGGTGCTACTAGTACCGATATATGAATTTACTGTACCGGTATATCGTGTTACTAGTACTTATTTATGGTGCTACTAGTACCGATATATGATGTTACTGTACCGGTATATCGTGTTACTAGTACTTATTTATGGTGCTACTAGTACCGATATATGACATTACTGTACCGGTATATCGTGTTACTAGTACTTATTTATGGTGCTACTAGTACCGATATATGACATTACTGTACCGGTATATCGTGTTACTAGTACTTATTTATGGTGCTACGAATCCCCTAATATATAATTTTACTGTACCGGTATATCGTGTTACTAGTACTTATTTATGGTGCTACTAGTACCGATATATGATGTTACTGTACCGGTATATCGTGTTAGGTATATTGTGTTACTAGTACTGATTTATGGTGCTACTAGTACCGATATATGATGTTACTGTACCGGTATATCGTGTTACTAGTACTTGTTTATGGTGCTACTAGTACCGATATATGATGTTACTGTACCGGTATATCGTTACTAGTACTTATTAATGGTGCTACAAGTCCCCAAAATATGACGTTACTGTACCGGTATATCGTGTTAGGTATATCGTGTTACTAGTACTTATTCATTGTGCTACTAGTACCGATGTATCGGTATATCGTGTTACTAGTACTTATTAATGGTGCTACTAGTACCGATATATGATGTTACTGTACCGGTATATCGTGTTACTAGTACTTATTTATGGTGCTACTAGTACCGATGTATGATGTTACTGTACCGGTATATCGTGTTACTAGTACTTATTTATTGTGCTACTAGTACCGATATATGATGTTACTGTACCGGTATATCGTTACTAGTACTTATTAATGGTGCTACAAGTCCCCAAAATATGACGTTACTGTACCGGTATATCGTGTAAGGTATATCGTGTTACTAGTACTTATTCATGGTGCTACTAGTACCGATATATGATGTTACTGTACCGGTATATCGTGTTACTAGTACTTATTAATGGTGCTACTAGTACCGATATATGATGTTACTGTACCGGTATATCGTGTTACTAGTACTTATTTATGGTGCTACTAGTACCGATATATGATGTTACTGTACCGGTATATCGTGTTATTAGTACTTATTTATGGTGCTACTAGTACCGATATATGATGTTACTGTACCGGTATATCGTGTTACTAGTACTTATTTATGGTGCTACTAGTACCGATATATGACGTAACTGTACCGGTATATCTGTTACAAGTACTTATATATGGTGCAACAAGTACCGATATATGATGTTACTGTACCGGTATATCGTGTTACTAGTACTTATTAATGGTGCTACAAGTCCCCAAATATATGACGTTACTCTACCGGTTTATCGTGTTACTAGTACTTATTAATGGTGCTGCAAGTCCCCAAATATATGACGTTACTCTACCGGTATATCGTGTTACTACTAGTGCATGTACTTATTGATAGTGCTATTAGTACCGATATATGATGTTACTGTACCGGTATATCATGTTAGGTATATCGTGTTACTAGTAGTTATTTATGGTGCTATTAGTACCGATATATAACGTTACTGTACCGGTATATTGTTTCACTTGTGCTTATTTATGGTGCTACTAGTACCGATATATTATGTTGCTGTACCGGTATATCATGTTACTTGTACTTATTTATGGAATATGATGATGGTAGTTCTGCTAAACGACGTTACTAGTACTTATATAAGAACGTAATAGTTTTGGTATATGGCGTTACATATTTTGTTACATGACGTTATTTGTTCTGGTAGATGGTTACTAGTTCTGGTATATGTCGTTACAAGTCTGGTAAATAGCGTTACTAGTTCTGGTATATGGCGTTACTAGTGTTAAAAAATGGCGTTACTAGTTCTGGTATATGGCGTTACTAGTTCCAGTATATGACGTTACTAGTGCTGGTATATGGCGTTTCTAGTTCTGATATATGGCGTTACAAGTGCTGGTATATGACGTTACTTGTGCTGGTATTTGACGATACTTGTTCAGGTAAATGGTGTTACAAGTGCTCTTATATGACGTTACTAGTGCTGGTATATGTCGTTACTAGTTGTGGTATATGGCGTTACTAGTGCTGGTATATGAAGTTTATAGTACTGATATATAACGTTATTAGTGTTGGTATATGATGTTACTAGTTCTGGTATATGGCGTTACTAGTTCTGGTATATGACGTTACTAGTTCTGGTATATGGCTTTACTAGTTTTGGTATAAGTCGTTTCTAGTTCTGGTATATGACGTAAGTAGATTTGGTAAATGGCATTACTAGTTCTGGTATATGGCGTTACTTGCTCTGGTATATGACGTTAGTAGTTCTGGAAAATTGCGTTACTAGTTCTGGGATATGGCGTAAGTAGTGCTGGTATATGGCGTTTCTAGTTCTGGTATATGACGTTCTATATTTTATTTCATGGCGTTTCTAGTTCTGGTAAATGGCGTAACTAGTTCTGGTATATGACATTACTAGAACTTGTCTATATCGCGTTAATAGTGCTGCTAAATGACGTTACTAGCGCTAGTATATGGTGTTACTAGTTTTGTTATATAGCGTTACTAGTCCTGGTATATAATGCTGAGAGTTCTGTTACAAGTTCTGGTATATTACCTTACTAGTAATGGTATATGCCTGTTCTGTTATGTATCGTTACAAGTTCCGGTGTTTTAGTGCTGGTTTATGACGTAACTACTGCTGGTATATTGCGTTACCAGTGATGGTATATGGCGTATCAAGACCTGGTATATGACGTAACAACCGCTGGTATATCTCATTACTTGTTCTGGTATATGAGGTACTAGGTCTGGCATTTGACGTAACTAGTGGTATATGGCGTATCTAGTTCTGGTATATGGCGTTACAAGTGCTGGTATTTGACCATACTAGTTCTGGTATATTACGTTACTAGTGCTACCATATGATGTTTATAGTTCCGGTATATGACATTAATAATTCTGACATATGATGTTACAAGTTCTTGTATGTTGCAATACTTGTTTTTATATATGACGTTCCTGGTACTGGTAGACGGCGTTATTTGAACTGGTTTTATTGGGTAACTTTTGCTGTTATATATAATGTTAATAGTGATTGTGTATGGCGTTACAACTGCTCGTACCTTATGATGGTGAGAATTCTGGTATGAGACGTCACAAATTCTGGTAAATGATATTCTATTAACGGTATATGATCTTAACAGTTCTTATATATGGCGTAACTACTGCTGGTATATAATGCTGAGAGTTATGTTGTGTGACGTTACTAGATCTGGTAAATGGCGTAACAGGTGCTGGTATATGATGCTGAGAGCTTTGTTGTGTGACGTCACTAGATCTGGTAAATGGCGTAACTAGTGCTGGTATATAATGCTAAATGCTTTGTTGTGTGACATTACTAGATCTGGTAAATGGCGTTACTGGTACTGATATATGATGCTGAAAGTTTTGTTGTGTGACGTTACTAGATCTGGTAATTGGACTTAAAGATGCTGGTATATGATGCTGAGACTTATGTAGTGTGACGTTACTAGATCTGGTAAGTGGAGTTACTGGTGCTGGTATATGATGATGAGAGTAATGCTGTATGACGTTACTAGATCTGGTATATGGCGTTACTAGTTCTGGCTTTACTAGATCTGGTAAATGGCGTTACTGGTGCTGGTATATGATGCTGAGACTTATGTTGTGTGACGTTACTAGATCTGGTAAATGGCGTTACTGGTGCTGGTATATGATGCTGAGAGTTATGTTGTGTGACGTTACTAGATCTGGTAAATGGCGTAACTGGTGCTGGTATATGATGCTGAGAGTTATGTTGTGTGACGTTACTAGATCTGGTAATTGGCATTAATGGTGCTGGTATATGATGCTGAGACTTATGTAGTGTGACGTTACTAGATCTGGTAAATGGAGTTGCTGGTGCTGGTATATGATGCTGAGAGTAATGTTATGTGACGTTACTAGATCTGGTAATTGGCGTTACTGGTGCTGGTATATGATGCTGTGACTTATGATGTGCGACGTTACTAGATCTGGTAAATGGAGTTGCTGGTGCTGGTATATGATGATGAAAGTTTTGTTGTATGACGTTACTAGATCTGGTAAATGGCGTAACTGTTGCTGGTATATGATGCTGAAACTTATGTTGTGTGACGTTACTAGATCTGGTAAATGGCGTAACAGGTGCTGGTATATGATGATGAGAGTAATGTTGTATGACGTTACTAGATCTGGTAAAAGGCGTTACTGGTGCTGGAATTTGATGTTGAAACTTTTGTTGTGTGACGTTACTAGATCTCGTAAATGGCGTTACTGGTGCTGGTATATGATGATGAGAGTAATGTTGTATGACGTTACTAGATCTGGTAAATAGCGTTACTGGTGCTGGTATATGATGCTGAGAGTTATGTTGTATGACGTTACTAGATCTGGTATATGGCGTTACTAGTTCTGGCTTTACTAGATCTGGTAAATGGCGTTACTGGTGCTGGTATATGATGCTGAGACTTATGTTGTGTGACGTTACTAGATCTGGTAAATGGCGTTACTGGTGCTGGTATATGATGCTGAGAGTTATGTTTTTTTTGTGACGTTACTAGATCTGGTAATTGGCGTTACTACTGCTGGCTTTACAAGATCTGGTAAATGGAGTTACTGGTGCTGGTATATGATGCTGAGACTTATGTAGTATGACGTCACTAGATCTGGTGAATGGCGTTACTGGTGCTGGCATAAGATGATGAGACTTATGTTGTATGACGTTACTAGATCTGGTAAATGGAGTTACTGGTGCTAGTATATGATGAAAGTAATGTTGTATGACGTCACTAGATCTGGTATATGATGCTGAGACTTATGTTGTGTGACGTTACTAGATGTGGTAAATGGCGTTTCTGGTGCTGGTATATGATGCTGAGAGTTATGTTGTGTGACGTTACTAGATCTGGTAAATAGCGTTACTGGTGCTGGTATTTGATGATGAGAGTTATGTTGTATGACGTTACTAGATATGGTATATGGCGTTACTGCTGCTGGTATATGATGCTGAGACTTATGTTGTATGACGTTACTAGATCTGGTAAATGGCGTTACTGGTGCTGGAATTTGATGTTGAAACTTTTGTTGTGTGACGTTACTAGATCTGGAAAATGGCGTTACTGGTGCTGGTATATGATGATGAGAGTAATGTTGTATGACGTTACTAGATCTGGTAAATAGCGTTACTGGTGCTGGTATATGATGCTGAGAGTTATGTTGTATGACGTTACTAGATCTGGTATATGGCGTTACTAGTTCTGGCTTTACTAGATCTGGTAAATGGCGTTACTGGTGCTGGTATATGATGCTGAGACTTATGTTGTGTGACGTTACTAGATCTGGTAAATGGCGTTACTGGTGCTGGTATATGATGCTGAGAGTTATGTTGTGTGACGTTACTAGATCTGGTAATTGGCGTTACTACTGCTGGCTTTACAAGATCTGGTAAATGGAGTTACTGGTGCTGGTATATGATGCTGAGACTTATGTAGTGTGACGTCACTAGATCTGGTGAATGGCGTTACTGGTGCTGGCATATGATGATGAGACTTATGTTGTATGACGTTACTAGATCTGGTAAATGGAGTTACTGGTGCTAGAATATGATGAAAGTAATGTTGTATGACGTCACTAGATCTGGTATATGATGCTGAGACTTATGTTGTGTGACGTTACTAGATGTGGTAAATGGCGTTTCTGGTGCTGGTATATGATGCTGAGAGTTATGTTGTGTGACGTTACTAGATCTGGTAAATAGCGTTACTGGTGCTGGTATATGATGATGAGAGTTATGTTGTATGACGTTACTAGATATGGTATATGGCGTTACTGCTGCTGGTATATGATGCTAAGACTTATGTTGTATGACGTTACTAGATCTGGTAAATGGAGTTGCTAGTGCTGGTATATGATGACGAGAGTTATGTTGTATGACGTTACTAGATCTGGTAAATGGCGTTGCTGGTGCTGGTATATGATGATTAGAGTAATGTTGTATGACGTTACTAGATCTGGTAAATGGCGTCACTGGTGCTGGTATATGATGCTGAAACTTATGTTGTGTGACGTTACTAGATCTGGTAAATGGCATTAATGGTGCTGGTATATGATGCTGAGACTAATGATGTGTGAAGTAACTAGATTTGGTAAATGGCGTAACAGGTGCTGGTATATGATGCTGAAACTTATGTTGTGTGACGTTACTAGATCTGGTAAATGGCATTAATGGTGCTAATGATGTGTGAAGTAACTAGATTTGGTAAATGGCGTAACAGGTGCTGGTATATGATGCTGAAACTTATGTTGTGTGACGTTACTAGATCTGGTAAATGGCATTAATGGTGCTGGTATATGATGCTGAGACTTATGTAGTGTGACGTTACTAGATCTGGTAAATGGAGTTGCTGGTGCTGGTATATGATGCTGAGACTTATGTTATGTGACGTTACTAGATCTGGTATATGGCGTTACTAGTTCTGGCTTTACTAGATCTTGTAAATGGCGTTACTGGTGCTGGTATATGATGCTGAAACTTATGTTGTGTGACATTACTAGATCTTGTAATTGGCATTAATGGTGCTGGTATATGATGATGAGACTTATGAAGTGTGACTTTACTAGATCTGGTAAATGGAGTTGCTGGTGCTATTATATGATGCTGAGATTTATGTTGTGTGTCGTTACTAGATCTGGTAAATGGAGTTCCTGGTGCTGGTATATGATGATGAGAGTTTTGTTGTATGACGTTACTAGATCTGGTAAATGGCGTTACTAGTGCTGGTATGTGATGATGAGAGTTTTGTTGTATGACGTTACTAGATCTGGTAAATGGTGTTACTGGTGCTGGTATATGATGCTGAGAGTTATGTTGTGTGACGTTACTAGATCTGGTAATTGGCGTTACTACTGCTGGCTTTAGTAGTTCTGGTAAATGGCGTTACTGGTGCTGGTATATGATGCTGAGACTTATGTAGTATGACGTCACTAGATCTGGTGAATGGCGTTACTGGTGCTGGCATATGATAATGAGACTTATGTTGTATGACGTTACTAGATCTGGTAAATGGAGTTACTGGTGCTAGTATATGATGAAAGTAATGTTGTATGACGTCACTAGATCTGGTATATGATGCTGAGACTTATGTTGTGTGACGTTACTAGATGTGGTAAATGGCGTTTCTGGTGCTGGTATATGATGCTGAGAGTTATGTTGTGTGACGTTACTAGATCTGGTAAATAGCGTTACTGGTGCTGGTATATGATGATGAGAGTTATGTTGTATGACGTTACTAGATATAGTATATAGCGTTACTGCTGCTGGTATATGATGCTGAGACTTTTGTTGTATGACGTTACTAGATCTGGTAAATGGAGTTGCTAGTGCTGGTATATGATGATCAGAGTTATGTTGTATGACGTTACTAGATCTGGTAAATGGCGTTGCTGGTGCTGGTATATGATGCTGAAACTTTATGTTGTGTGACGTTACTAGATCTGGTAAATGGCGTTACTGGTGCTGGTATATGATGCTGAAACTTATGTTGTGTGACGTTTCTAGATCTGGTATATGGCGTAACAGGTGCTGGTATATGATGCTGAGAGTTATGTTGTGTGACGTTACTAGATCTGGTAATTGGCATTAATGGTGCTGGTATATGATGCTGAGACTTATGTAGTGTGACGTTACTAGATCTGGTAAATGGAGTTGCTGGTGCTGGTATATGATGCTGAGACTTATGTTATGTGACGTTACTAGATCTGGTATATGGCGTTACTAGTTCTGGCTTTACTAGATCTGGTAAATGGCGTTACTGGTGCTGGTATATGATGCTGAAACTTATGTTGTGTGACATTACTAGATCTGGTAATTGGCATTAATGGCGCTGGTATATGATGTTGAGACTTATGTAGTGTGACGTTACTAGATCTGGTAAATGGAGTTGCTGGTGCTATTATATGATGCTGAGACTTATGTTGTTTGTCGTTACTAGATCTGGTAAATGCAGTTGCTGGTGCTGGTATATGATGATGAGAGTTTTGTTGAATGACGTTACTAGATCTGGTAAATGGCGTTACTAGTGCTGGTATGTGATGATGAGAGTTTTGTTGTATGACGTTACTAGATCTGGTAAATGGTGTTACTGGTGCTGGTATATGATGCTGAGAGTTATGTTGTGTGACGTTACTAGATCTGGTAATTGGCGTTACTACTGCTGGCTTTAGTAGTTCTGGTAAATGGCGTTACTGGTGCTGGTATATGATGCTGAAAGTTTTGTTGTGTGACGTTACTAGAATTGGTAATTGGTCTTAATGATGCTGGTATATGATGCTGAGACTTATGTAGTATGACGTTACTAGATCTGGTATATGGCGTTACTGGTGCTGGTATATGATTCTTAGAGTTTTTTTGTGTGACGTTACTAGATCTGGTAAATGGCGTAACTGGTGCTGGTATATGATGCTGAGACTTATGTTGTGTGACGTTACTAGATCTGGTAAATGGCGTAACTGGTGCTGGTATATGATGCTGAGACTTATGTTGTGTGACGTTACTAGATCTGGTAAATGGCGTAACTGGTGCTGGTATATGATGCTGAGACTTATGTTGTATGACGTTACTTGATCTGGTTAATGTCGTTACTGGTGCAGGTATATGATGCTGAGACTTATGCTGTATGACGTTACTAGATCTGGTATATGGCGTTGCTTGTGCTGGTATATGATGATGAGAGTTATGTTGTATGACGTTACTAGATTTGGTATATGGCGTTACTGGTGCTGGTATATGATGCTGAGAATTACGTTGTATGACGTTACTAGATCTGATAAATGGCGTTACTGGTGCAAGTATATGATACTGAGACTTAAAGTTTATGACGTTACTAGATCTGGTATATGGCGTTACTGGTGCTTGTATATGATGCTGAGACTTATGTTGTATGACGTTACTAGATCTGGTATATGGCGTTACTTGTGCTGGTATATGATGCTGAGACTTATGTTGTGTGACGTTACTAGATGTGGTAAATGGCGTTTCTGGTGCTGGTATATGATGCTGAGAGTTATGTTGTGTGACGTTACTAGATCTGGTAAATAGCGTTACTGGTGCTGGTATATGATGATGAGAGTTATGTTGTATGACGTTACTAGATAAGGTATATGGCGTTACTGCTGCTGGTTTATGATGCTGAGACTTATGTTGTATGACGTTACTAGATCTGGTAAATGGAGTTGCTAGTGCTGGTATATGATGATGAGAGTTATGTTGTATGACGTTACTAGATCTGGTAAATGGCGTTGCTGGTGCTGGTATATGATGATTAGAGTAATGTTGTATGACGTTACTAGATCTGGTAAATGGCGTTACTGGTGCTGGTATATGATGCTGAAACTTATGTTGTGTGACGTTACTAGATCTGGTAAATGGCGTTTCTGGTGCTGGTATATGATGCTGAAACTTATGTTGTGTGACGTTTCTAGATCTGGTATATGGCGTTACTATGCTGGTATATGATGCTAAGAGTTAGTTGTGTGACGTTACTAGATCTGGTAATTGGCATTAATGGTGCTGGTATATGATGCTGAGACTTATGTAGTGTGACGTTACTAGATCTGGTAAATGGAGTTGCTGGTGCTGGTATATGATGCTGAGACTTATGTTATGTGACGTTACTAGATCTGGTATATGGCGTTACTAGTTCTGGCTTTACTAGATCTGGTAAATGGCGTTACTGGTGCTGGTATATGATGCTGAAACTTATGTTGTGTGACATTACTAGATCTGGTAATTGGCATTAATGGTGCTGGTATATGATGCTGAGACTTATGTAGTGTGACGTTACTAGATCTGGAAAATGGAGTTGCTGGTGCTATTATATGATGCTGATACTTATGTTGTGTGTCGTTACTAGATCTGGTAAATGGAGTTGCTGGTGCTGGTATATGAAGATGAGAGTTTTGTTGAATGACGTTACTAGATCTGGTAAATGGCGTTACTAGTGCTGGTATGTGATGATGAGAGTTTTGTTGTATGACGTTACTAGATCTGGAAAATGGTGTTACTGGTGCTGGTATATGATGCTGAGAGTTATGTTGTGTGACGTTACTAGATCTGGTAATTGGCGTTACTACTGCTGGCTTTATTAGTTCTGGTAAATGGCGTTACTGGTGCTGGTATATGATGCTGAAAGTTTTGTTGTGTGACGTTACTAGAATTGGTAATTGGTCTTAATGATGCTGGTATATGATGCTGAGACTTATGTAGTATGACGTTACTAGATCTGGTACTGTAAAACATGAAATTTTCGCGTGCATGTTATTTTCGCGTAATTCGCGAGTTAGTAAAAAATCGCGAAAATAATGTGCGCGAAAATAAAATTCATAAAACAAAAATAAATGGACTGTTCTTGGTTACTATTGGATTTGTAAATATGGGTGGTATGTTTATGTTCTGCCTTGATTTATCTCTAAAGCAAGAATAAAATATAAAGATTAAATAATTTTACTCACATTTTATTCAGATTTAAAAATTAAAATCCATAAAATCACAATAAGATCCATTAAAAGTTTCGAGCACTAAAACACATGATGAAAATATTAAAACACGTTAAAATCCAAATATGGAGCACTAAAACACTTTAAAAACACGAGAATCTAATTAAATATGTTTCAGAATTCCTGCCTTATCCCATCCTTTTGTGAGCAGTTCGTTTTGGCATTTAATTTTGTCGAAACTGTGCAACATCCAACGTGCGTGTAGTGGTTTCATTGCCGTCATTTTAAGGTCAATGTTAATGTCATCAGGATGTTTCCCATCTCTCATTGCAGCAGAAACCTTGTCTGCATAAAATTCAATAAAACAATCCTTTATTGCCTCTTTAAATTCTTTATTTCCACTTAAATCCAGGGGTTGAATTTCGCCTGTACAACATGCCGGTACGAAAATAGTTCTTATATTTGCCCCATGTAACGCATCCAATACACTGTCAACACGGTGTGCTTTGAAAACATCCAAAATAACAAGCGCAGTTTGTCGTAACGGTAAATCCCGAGTATCCCGAGTGTGTTCAACGTAAGGGATTATGATATTTTTCACATATTCCATCATGGTTTCAGAGGTACTCCAATGGGTTTCAGAATGAGTAATATTCCAATCCTTCGGAAAATTAAATCGAGCGTGACATTGATCAGTCAGTCCTTGGTATATCACTTGTAAGGGCAAAAAATTTCCAGACGCCGTACATCCTAATACACCGGTTATTTGTCTTTTGTCACTTTTGCCAATAATATCTACCTGCTTGATACCTTCCTGGGCCATTGTCCAATCAGAAACGGGAACAATATTGAGCCCGGTTTGGTCGAAATTGATAATTAAATCAGCTGGTATAGATTTAGATGTGACGAGTTCATTAATTTTGGAGTAAAACTCGTCTCGTAAATGTTCAAAATTTTCTGGTAATTTTTTTGCTGCTCGGGTACCTTTCCGTTTGGTAAATCCAAGACGATTTAATATTGATTGTGACCATGATCTGTTTAATTCTACTGGACCCCCGTATTCACTTAATAAACTCCTGTCTCTTAATTTTAAAATTCCCCGCGCCGTAGCAATTACTATGTGTCTATTTACCACACCGCCCGCGGCTCGAATTCCAAGAATATGTTTACACACTTCTGCATCTAAATTATGCAGCAATAGAGGACGTCCACGTTTAGATGGTGACAGTGTCTCGATAAGGTTATGATCCTTAACCTCGGATCGAGAGAGAACTTTGTGAAATGATTTTCGTATCGATCTAACAGTACTCTCATTAATTTTAGTCTGAAGTTTTTCACTAAAATACTTTGCAGCTTTAGAATTGCCATTTTCTATGGCGTAACGAGCTATTTTAGCACGATTTTCATCTGAATACGAGACATAATTTCCCCTTTTGCGTTTTCGACTTCCTGGACTTGGTGTACACGGGGGAACATTTTCCAATTCCGTTTCAATTTCAGCATTTGCTGCAATACACGCAGATTGGTCACTTTCGTCATTTAGACTATTGGGATCTGGTAATCCTGGAATTTCTGGTTTCGGCAAAGAACTCAATTTTTTCTCGTCATTTGCTTTTTAAGCCACTGATACATGTTGATATCTAGCGTGTCTTACACAAACTGATTTAAGCTTTATTATAATCGAGAGATGTTTGTAAACACAGTTCACAGGTGAGTTGTACATGATTACGAGAAAACAGGCACATTTACATACATACCTACGATTTTTACACGGGGGCTCACGCCGGGATATCGCGAAAATTTCATGCCGCGAAATGACTTTGATAGAAATATCGCGAAAATATCATGTCGCGAAAATAAAGTGTTTTACAGTATATGGCGTTACTGGTGCTGGTATATGATTCTTAGAGTTTTTTTGTGTGACGTTACTAAATCTGGTAAATGGCGTAACTGGTGCTGGTATATGATGCTGAGACTTATGTTGTGTGACGTTACTAGATCTGGTAAATGGCGTAACTGGTGCTGGTATATGATGTTGAGACTTATGTTGTGTGACGTTACTAGATCTGGTAAATGGCTTAACTGGTGCTGGTATATGATGCTGAGACTTATGTTGTATGACGTTACTTGATCTGGTTAATGTCGTTACTGGTGCAGGTATATGATGCTGAGACTTATGCTGTATGACGTTACTAGATCTGGTATATGGCGTTGCTTGTGCTGGTATATGATGATGAGAGTTATGTTGTATGACGTTACTAGATTTGGTATATGGCGTTACTGGTGCTGGTATATGATGCTGAGAATTACGTTGTATGACGTTACTAGATCTGATAAATGGCGTTACTGGTGCAAGTATATGATACTGAGACTTAAAGTTTATGACGTTACTAGATCTGGTATATGGCGTTACTGGTGCTTGTATATGATGCTGAGACTTATGTTTTATGACGTTACTAGATCTGGTATATGGCGTTACTGGTGCTGGTATATGATGCTGAGACTTATGTTGTGTGACGTTACTAGATGTGGTAAATGGCGTTTCTGGTGCTGGTATATGATGCTGAGAGTTATGTTGTGTGACGTTACTAGATCTGGTAAATAGCGTTACTGGTGCTGGTATATGATGATGAGAGTTATGTTGTATGACGTTACTAGATAAGGTATATGGCGTTACTGCTGCTGGTATATGATGCTGAGACTTATGTTGTATGACGTTACTAGATCTGGTAAATGGAGTTGCTAGTGCTGGTATATGATGATGAGAGTTATGTTGTATGACGTTACTAGATCTGGTAAATGGCGTTGCTGGTGCTGGTATATGATGATTAGAGTAATGTTGTATGACGTTACTAGATCTGGTAAATGGCGTTACTGGTGCTGGTATATGATGCTGAAACTTATGTTGTGTGACGTTACTAGATCTGGTAAATGGCGTTTCTGGTGCTGGTATATGATGCTGAAACTTATGTTGTGTGACGTTTCTAGATCTGGTATATGGCGTTACTATGCTGGTATATGATGCTAAGAGTTATGTTGTGTAACGTTACTAGATCTGGTAATTGGCATTAATGGTGCTGGTATATGATGCTGAGACTTATGTAGTGTGACGTTACTAGATCTGGTAAATGGAGTTGCTGGTGCTGGTATATGATGCTGAGACTTATGTTATGTGACGTTACTAGATCTGGTATATGGCGTTACTAGTTCTGGCTTTACTAGATCTGGTAAATGGCGTTACTGGTGCTGGTATATGATGCTGAAACTTATGTTGTGTGACATTACTAGATCTGGTAATTGGCATTAATGGTGCTGGTATATGATGCTGAGACTTATGTAGTGTGACGTTACTAGATCTGGAAAATGGAGTTGCTGGTGCTATTATATGATGCTGATACTTATGTTGTGTGTCGTTACTAGATCTGGTAAATGCAGTTGCTGGTGCTGGTATATGAAGATCAGAGTTTTGTTGAATGACGTTACTAGATCTGGTAAATGGCGTTACTAGTGCTGGTATGTGATGATGAGAGTTTTGTTGTATGACGTTACTAGATCTGGTAAATGGTGTTACTGGTGCTGGTATATGATGCTGAGAGTTATGTTGTGTGACGTTACTAGATCTGGTAATTGGCGTTACTACTGCTGGCTTTAGTAGTTCTGGTAAATGGCGTTACTGGTGCTGGTATATGATGCTGAAAGTTTTGTTGTGTGACGTTACTAGAATTGGTAATTCGTCTTAATGATGCTGGTATATGATGCTGAGACTTATGTAGTATGACGTTACTAGATCTGGTATATGGCGTTACTGGTGCTGGTATATGATTCTTAGAGTTTTTTTGTGTGACGTTACTAGATCTGGTAAATGGCGTAACTGGTGCTGGTATATGATGCTGAGACTTATGTTGTGTGACGTTACTAGATCTGGTAAATGGCGTAACTGGTGCTGGTATATGATGCTGAGACTTATGTTGTGTGACGTTACTAGATCTGGTAAATGGCGTAACTGGTGCTGGTATATGATGCTGAGACTTATGTTGTATGACATTACTTGATCTGGTTAATGTCGTTACTGGTGCAGGTATATGATGCTGAGACTTATGCTGTATGACGTTACTAGATCTGGTATATGGCGTTGCTTGTGCTGGTATATGATGATGAGAGTTATGTTGTATGACGTTACTAGATTTGGTATATGGCGTTACTGGTGCTGGTATATGATGCTGAGAATTACGTTGTATGACGTTACTAGATCTGATAAATGGCGTTACTGGTGCAAGTATATGATACTGAGACTTAAAGTTTATGACGTTACTAGATCTGGTATATGGCGTTACTGGTGCTTGTATATGATGCTGAGACTTATGTTGTATGACGTTACTAGATCTGGTATATGGCGTTACTGGTGCTGGTATATGATGCTGAGACTTATGTTGTGTGACGTTACTAGATGTGGTAAATGGCGTTTCTGGTGCTGGTATATGATGCTGAGAGTTATGTTGTGTGACGTTACTAGATCTGGTAAATAGCGTTACTGGTGCAGGTATATGATGATGAGAGTTTTGTTGTATGACGTTACTAGATAAGGTATATGGCGTTACTGCTGCTGGTATATGATGCTGAGACTTATGTTGTATGACGTTACTAGATCTGGTAAATGGAGTTGCTAGTGCTGGTATATGATGATGAGAGTTATGTTGTATGACGTTACTAGATCTGGTAAATGGCGTTGCTGGTGCTGGTATATGATGATTAGAGTAATGTTGTATGACGTTACTAGATCTGGTAAATGGCGTTACTGGTGCTGGTATATGATGCTGAAACTTATGTTGTGTGACGTTACTAGATCTGGTAAATGGCGTTTCTGGTGCTGGTATATGATGCTGAAACTTATGTTGTGTGACGTTTCTAGATCTGGTATATGGCGTTACTATGCTGGTATATGATGCTAAGAGTTATGTTGTGTGACGTTACTAGATCTGGTAATTGGCATTAATGGTGCTGGTATATGATGCTGAGACTTATGTAGTGTGACGTTACTAGATCTGGAAAATGGAGTTGCTGGTGCTATTATATGATGCTGATACTTATGTTGTGTGTCGTTACTAGATCTGGTATATGGCGTTACTAGTTCTGGCTTTACTAGATCTGGTAAATGGCGTTACTGGTGCTGGTATATGATGCTGAAACTTATGTTGTGTGACATTACTAGATCTGGTAATTGGCATTATTGGTGCTGGTATATGATGCTGAGACTTATGTAGTGTGACGTTACTAGATCTGGAAAATGGAGTTGCTGGTGCTATTATATGATGCTGATACTTATGTTGTGTGTCGTTACTAGATCTGGTAAATGCAGTTGCTGGTGCTGGTATATGAAGATGAGAGTTTTGTTGAATGACGTTACTAGATCTGGTAAATGGCGTTACTAGTGCTGGTATGTGATGATGAGAGTTTTGTTGTATGACGTTACTAGATCTGGTAAATGGTGTTACTGGTGCTGGTATATGATGCTGAGAGTTATGTTGTGTGACGTTACTAGATCTGGTAATTGGCGTTACTACTGCTGGCTTTAGTAGTTCTGGTAAATGGCGTTACTGGTGCTGGTATATGATGCTGAAAGTTTTGTTGTGTGACGTTACTAGAATTGGTAATTGGTCTTAATGATGCTGGTATATGATGCTGAGACTTATGTAGTATGACGTTACTAGATCTGGTATATGGCGTTACTGGTGCTGGTATATGATTCTTAGAGTTTTTTTTGTGTGACGTTACTAGATCTGGTAAATGGCGTAACTGGTGCTGGTATATGATGCTGAGACTTATGTTGTGTGACGTTACTAGATCTGGTAAATGGCGTAACTGGTGCTGGTATATGATGCTGAGACTTATGTTGTGTGACGTTACTAGATCTGGTAAATGGCGTAACTGGTGCTGGTATATGATGCTGAGACTTATGTTGTATGACGTTACTTGATCTGGTTAATGTCGTTACTGGTGCAGGTATATGATGCTGAGACTTATGCTGTATGACGTTACTAGATCTGGTATATGGCGTTGCTTGTGCTGGTATATGATGATGAGAGTTATGTTGTATGACGTTACTAGATTTGGTATATGGCGTTACTGGTGCTGGTATATGATGCTGAGAATTACGTTGTATGACGTTACTAGATCTGATAAATGGCGTTACTGGTGCAAGTATATGATACTGAGACTTAAAGTTTATGACGTTACTAGATCTGGTATATGGCGTTACTGGTGCTTGTATATGATGCTGAGACTTATGTTTTATGACGTTACTAGATCTGGTATATGGCGTTACTGGTGCTGGTATATGATGCTGAGACTTATGTTGTGTGACGTTACTAGATGTGGTAAATGGCGTTTCTGGTGCTGGTATATGATGCTGAGAGTTATGTTGTGTGACGTTACTAGATCTGGTAAATAGCGTTACTGGTGCTGGTATATGATGATGAGAGTTATGTTGTATGACGTTACTAGATAAGGTATATGGCGTTACTGCTGCTGGTATATGATGCTGAGACTTATGTTGTATGACATTACTAGATCTGGTAAATGGAGTTGCTAGTGCTGGTATATGATGATTAGAGTTATGTTGTATGACGTTACTAGATCTGGTAAATGGCGTTGCTGGTGCTGGTATATGATGATTAGAGTAATGTTGTATGACGTTACTAGATCTGGTAAATGGCGTTACTGGTGCTGGTATATGATGCTGAAACTTATGTTGTGTGACGTTACTAGATCTGGTAAATGGCGTTTCTGGTGCTGGTATATGATGCTGAAACTTATGTTGTGTGACGTTTCTAGATCTGGTATATGGCGTTACTATGCTGGTATATGATGCTAAGAGTTATGTTGTGTAACGTTACTAGATCTGGTAATTGGCATTAATGGTGCTGGTATATGATGCTGAGACTTATGTAGTGTGACGTTACTAGATCTGGTAAATGGAGTTGCTGGTGCTGGTATATGATGCTGAGACTTATGTTATGTGACGTTACTAGATCTGGTATATGGCGTTACTAGTTCTGGCTTTACTAGATCTGGTAAATGGCGTTACTGGTGCTGGTATATGATGCTGAAACTTATGTTGTGTGACATTACTAGATCTGGTAATTGGCATTAATGGTGCTGGTATATGATGCTGAGACTTATGTAGTGTGACGTTACTAGATCTGGAAAATGGAGTTGCTGGTGCTATTATATGATGCTGATACTTATGTTGTGTGTCGTTACTAGATCTGGTAAATGCAGTTGCTGGTGCTGGTATATGAAGATCAGAGTTTTGTTGAATGACGTTACTAGATCTGGTAAATGGCGTTACTAGTGCTGGTATGTGATGATGAGAGTTTTGTTGTATGACGTTACTAGATCTGGTAAATGGTGTTACTGGTGCTGGTATATGATGCTGAGAGTTATGTTGTGTGACGTTACTAGATCTGGTAATTGGCGTTACTACTGCTGGCTTTAGTAGTTCTGGTAAATGGCGTTACTGGTGCTGGTATATGATGCTGAAAGTTTTGTTGTGTGACGTTACTAGAATTGGTAATTGGTCTTAATGATGCTGGTATATGATGCTGAGACTTATGTAGTATGACGTTACTAGATCTGGTATATGGCGTTACTGGTGCTGGTATATGATTCTTAGAGTTTTTTTTGTGTGACGTTACTAGATCTGGTAAATGGCGTAACTGGTGCTGGTATATGATGCTGAGACTTATGTTGTGTGACGTTACTAGATCTGGTAAATGGCGTAACTGGTGCTGGTATATGATGCTGAGACTTATGTTGTGTGACGTTACTAGATCTGGTAAATGGCGTAACTGGTGCTGGTATATGATGCTGAGACTTATGTTGTATGACGTTACTTGATCTGGTTAATGTCGTTACTGGTGCAGGTATATGATGCTGAGACTTATGCTGTATGACGTTACTAGATCTGGTATATGGCGTTGCTTGTGCTGGTATATGATGATGAGAGTTATGTTGTATGACGTTACTAGATTTGGTATATGGCGTTACTGGTGCTGGTATATGATGCTGAGAATTACGTTGTATGACGTTACTAGATCTGATAAATGGCGTTACTGGTGCAAGTATATGATACTGAGACTTAAAGTTTATGACGTTACTAGATCTGGTATATGGCGTTACTGGTGCTTGTATATGATGCTGAGACTTATGTTGTATGACGTTACTAGATCTGGTATATGGCGTTACTGGTGCTGGTATATGATGCTGAGACTTATGTTGTGTGACGTTACTAGATGTGGTAAATGGCGTTTCTGGTGCTGGTATATGATGCTGAGAGTTATGTTGTGTGACGTTACTAGATCTGGTAAATAGCGTTACTGGTGCAGGTATATGATGATGAGAGTTTTGTTGTATGACGTTACTAGATAAGGTATATGGCGTTACTGCTGCTGGTATATGATGCTGAGACTTATGTTGTATGACGTTACTAGATCTGGTAAATGGAGTTGCTAGTGCTGGTATATGATGATGAGAGTTATGTTGTATGACGTTACTAGATCTGGTAAATGGCGTTGCTGGTGCTGGTATATGATGATTAGAGTAATGTTGTATGACGTTACTAGATCTGGTAAATGACGTTACTGGTGCTGGTATATGATGCTGAAACTTATGTTGTGTGACGTTACTAGATCTGGTAAATGGCGTTTCTGGTGCTGGTATATGATGCTGAAACTTATGTTGTGTGACGTTTCTAGATCTGGTATATGGCGTTACTATGCTGGTATATGATGCTAAGAGTTATGTTGTGTGACGTTACTAGATCTGGTAATTGGCATTAATGGTGCTGGTATATGATGCTGAGACTTATGTAGTGTGACGTTACTAGATCTGGTAAATGGAGTTGCTGGTGCTGGTATATGATGCTGAGACTTATGTTATGTGACGTTACTAGATCTGGTATATGGCGTTACTAGTTCTGGCTTTACTAGATCTGGTAAATGGCGTTACTGGTGCTGGTATATGATGCTGAAACTTATGTTGTGTGACATTACTAGATCTGGTAATTGGCATTAATGGTGCTGGTATATGATGCTGAGACTTATGTAGTGTGACGTTACTAGATCTGGAAAATGGAGTTGCTGGTGCTATTATATGATGCTGATACTTATGTTGTGTGTCGTTACTAGATCTGGTAAATGCAGTTGCTGGTGCTGGTATATGAAGATGAGAGTTTTGTTGAATGACGTTACTAGATCTGGTAAATGGCGTTACTAGTGCTGGTATGTGATGATGAGAGTTTTGTTGTATGACGTTACTAGATCTGGTAAATGGTGTTACTGGTGCTGGTATATGATGCTGAGAGTTATGTTGTGTGACGTTACTAGATATGGTAATTGGCGTTACTACTGCTGGCTTTAGTAGTTCTGGTAAATGGCGTTACTGGTGCTGGTATATGATGCTGAAAGTTTTGTTGTGTGACGTTACTAGAATTGGTAATTGGTCTTAATGATGCTGGTATATGATGCTGAGACTTATGTAGTATGACGTTACTAGATCTGGTATATGGCGTTACTGGTGCTGGTATATGATTCTTAGAGTTTTTTTGTGTGACGTTACTAGATCTGGTAAATGGCGTAACTGGTGCTGGTATATGATGCTGAGACTTATGTTGTGTGACGTTACTAGATCTGGTAAATGGCGTAACTGGTGCTGGTATATGATGCTGAGACTTATGTTGTATGACGTTACTTGATCTGGTTAATGTCGTTACTGGTGCTGGTATATGATGCTGAGACTTATGCGTTATGACGTTACTAGATCTGGTAAATGGCGTTGCTTGTGCTGGTATATGATGATGAGAGTTATGTTGTATGACGTTACTAGATCTGGTATATGGCGTTACTGGTGCTGGTATATGATGCTGAGAATTACGTTGTATGACGTTACTAGATCTGATAAAAGGCGTTACTGTTGCAAGTATATGATACTGAGACTTAAATTTTATGACGTTACTAGATCTGGTATATGGCGTTGCTTGTGCTGGTATATGATGATGAGAGTTATGTTGTATGACGTTACTAGATCTGGTATATGGCGTTACTGGTGCTTGTATATGATGCTGAGACTTATGTTGTATGACGTTACTAGATCTGGTATATGGCGTTACTGGTGCTGGTATATGATGCTGAGACTTATGTTGTGTGACGTTGCTAGATCTGGTAAATGGCGTTACTGGTGCTGGTATTTGATGCTTAGAGTTTTATTTGTGTGACGTTACTAGATCTGGTAAATGGCATAACTGGTGCTGGTATATGATGCTGAGACTTATGATGTGTGACGTTACTAGATCTGGTAAATGGCGTTACTGGTGCTGGTATATGATGCTGAGACTAATGATGTGTGAAGTAACTAGATTTGGTAAATGGCGTAACAGGTGCTGGTATATGATGCTGAGAGTTATGTTGTGTGACGTTACTAGATCTGGTTATTGGCATTAATGGTGCTGGTATATGATGCTGAGACTTATGTAGTGTGACGTTACTAGATCTGGTAAATGGAGTTGCTGGTACTGGTATATGATGCTGAGACTTATGTTGTGTGACGTTACTAGATCTGGTATATGGCATTACTAGTTCTGGCTTTACTAGATCTGGTAAATGGCGTTACTGGTGCTGGTATATGTTGCTGAAACTTATGTTGTGTGACATAACTAGATCTGGTTATTGGCATTATTGGTGCTGGTATATGATGCTGAGACTTATGTAGTGTGACGTTACTAGATCTGGTAAATGGCGTTACTAGTGCTGGTATGTGATGATGAGAGTTTTGTTGTATGACGTTACTAGATCTGGTAAATAGTATTACTGGTGCTGGTTATATGATGCTGAGAGTTATGTTGTGTGACGTTACTAGATCTGGTAATTGGCGTTACTACTGCTGGCTTTAGTAGTTCTGGTAAATGGCGTTACTGGTGCTGGTATATGATGCTGAAAGTTTTGTTGTGTGACGTTACTAGAATTGGTAATTGGTCTTAATGATGCTGGTATATGATGCTGAGACTTATGTAGTATGACGTTACTAGATCTGGTATATGGCGTTACTGGTGCTGGTATATGATTCTTAGAGTTTTTTTGTGTGACGTTACTAGATCTGGTAAATGGCGTAACTGGTGCTGGTATATGATGCTGAGACTTATGTTGTGTGACGTTACTAGATCTGGTAAATGGCGTAACTGGTGCTGGTATATGATGCTGAGACTTATGTTGTATGACGTTACTTGATCTGGTTAATGTCGTTACTGGTGCAGGTATATGATGCTGAGACTTATGCGTTATGACGTTACTAGATCTGGTAAATGGCGTTGCTTGTGCTGGTATATGATGATGAGAGTTATGTTGTATGACGTTACTAGATCTGGTATATGGCGTTACTGGTGCTGGTATATGATGCTGAGAATGACGTTGTATGACGTTACTAGATCTGATAAATGGCGTTACTGGTGCAAGTATATGATACTGAGACTTAAAGTTTATGACGTTACTAGATCTGGTATATGGCGTTACTGGTGCTTGTATATGATGCTGAGACTTATGTTGTGTGACGTTACTAGATCTGGTAAATGGCGTAACTGGTGCTGGTATATGATGCTGAGACTTATGTTGTGTGACGTTACTAGATCTGGTAAATGGCGTAACTGGTGCTGGTATATGATGCTGAGACTTATGTTGTATGACGTTACTTGATCTGGTTAATGTCGTTACTGGTGCAGGTATATGATGCTGAGACTTATGCTGTATGACGTTACTAGATCTGGTATATGGCGTTGCTTGTGCTGGTATATGATGATGAGAGTTATGTTGTATGACGTTACTAGATTTGGTATATGGCGTTACTGGTGCTGGTATATGATGCTGAGAATTACGTTGTATGACGTTACTAGATCTGATAAATGGCGTTACTGGTGCAAGTATATGATACTGAGACTTTAAGTTTATGACGTTACTAGATCTGGTATATGGCGTTACTGGTGCTTGTATGATGCTGAGACTTATGTTGTATGACGTTACTAGATCTGGTATATGGCGTTACTGGTGCTGGTATATGATGCTGAGACTTATGTTGTGTGACGTTACTAGATGTGGTAAATGGCGTTTCTGGTGCTGGTATATGATGCTGAGAGTTATGTTGTGTGACGTTACTAGATCTGGTAAATAGCGTTACTGGTGCAGGTATATGATGATGAGAATTACGTTGTATGACGTTACTAGATCTGATAAATGGCGTTACTGGTGCAAGTATATGATACTGAGACTTAAAGTTTATGACGTTACTAGATCTGGTATATGGCGTTACTGGTGCTTGTATATGATGCTGAGACTTATGTTGTATGACGTTACTAGATCTGGTATATGGCGTTACTGGTGCTGGTATATGATGCTGAGACTTATGTTGTGTGACGTTACTAGATGTGGTAAATGGGGTTTCTGGTGCTGGTATATGATGCTAATACTTATGTTGTGTGTCGTTACTAGATCTGGTAAATGCAGTTGCTGGTGCTGGTATATGAAGATGAGAGTTTTGTTGAATGACGTTACTAGATCTGGTAAAAAGCGTTACTGGTGCAGGTATATGATGATGAGAGTTATGTTGTATGACGTTACTAGATAAGGTATATGGCGTTACTGCTGCTGGTATATGATGCTGAGACTTATGTTGTATGACGTTACTAGATCTGGTAAATGGAGTTGCTAGTGCTGGTATATGATGATGAGAGTTATGTTGTATGACGTTACTAGATCTGGTAAATGGCGTTGCTGGTGCTGGTATATGATGATTAGAGTAATGTTGTATGACGTTACTAGATCTGGTAAATGGCGTTACTGGTGCTGGTATATGATGCTGAAACTTATGTTGTGTGACGTTACTAGATCTGGTAAATGGCGTTTCTGGTGCTGGTATATGATGCTGAAACTTATGTTGTGTGACGTTTCTAGATCTGGTATATGGCGTTACTATGCTGGTATATGATGCTGAGACTTATGTAGTGTGACGTTACTAGATCTGGTAAATGGAGTTGCTGGTGCTGGTATATGATGCTGAGACTTATGTTATGTGACGTTACTAGATCTGGTATATGGCGTTACTAGTTCTGGCTTTACTAGATCTGGTAAATGGCGTTACTGGTGCTGGTATATGATGCTGAAACTTATGTTGTGTGACATTACTAGATCTGGTAATTGGCATTAATGGTGCTGGTATATGATGCTGAGACTTATGTAGTGTGACGTTACTAGATCTGGAAAATGGAGTTGCTGGTGCTATTATATGATGCTGATACTTATGTTGTGTGTCGTTACTAGATCTGGTAAATGCAGTTGCTGGTGCTGGTATATGAAGATGAGAGTTTTGTTGAATGACGTTACTAGATCTGGTAAATGGCGTTACTAGTGCTGGTATGTGATGATGAGAGTTTTGTTGTATGACGTTACTAGATCTGGTAAATGGTGTTACTGGTGCTGGTATATGATGCTGAGAGTTATGTTGTGTGACGTTACTAGATCTGGTAATTGGCGTTACTACTGCTGGCTTTAGTAGTTCTGGTAAATGGCGTTACTGGTGCTGGTATATGATGCTGAAAGTTTTGTTGTGTGACGTTACTAGAATTGGTAATTGGTCTGAATGATGCTGGTATATGATGCTGAGACTTATGTAGTATGACGTTACTAGATCTGGTATATTGCGTTACTGGTGCTGGTATATGATTCTTAGAGTTTTTTTGTGTGACGTTACTAGATCTGGTAAATGGCGTAACTGGTGCTGGTATATGATGCTGAGACTTATGTTGTGTGACGTTACTAGATCTGGTAAATGGCGTAACTGGTGCTGGTATATGATGCTGAGACTTATGTTGTATGACGTTACTTGATCTGGTTAATGTCGTTACTGGTGCAGGTATATGATGCTGAGACTTATGCGTTATGACGTTACTAGATCTGGTAAATGGCGTTGCTTGTGCTGGTATATGATGATGAGAGTTATGTTGTATGACGTTACTAGATCTGGTATATGGCGTTACTGGTGCTGGTATATGATGCTGAGAATTACGTTGTATGACGTTACTAGATCTGATAAATGGCGTTACTGTTGCAAGTATATGATACTGAGACTTAAATTTTATGACGTTACTAGATCTGGTATATGGCGTTGCTTGTGCTGGTATATGATGATGAGAGTTATGTTGTATGACGTTACTAGATCTGGTATATGGCGTTACTGGTGCTTGTATATGATGCTGAGACTTATGTTGTATGACGTTACTAGATCTGGTAAATGGCGTAACTGGTGCTGGTATATGATGCTGAGACTTATGTTGTGTGACGTTGCTAGATCTGGTAAATGGCGTTACTGGTGCTGGTATTTGATGCTTAGAGTTTTATTTGTGTGACGTTACTAGATCTGGTAAATGGCATAACTGGTGCTGGTATATGATGCTGAGACTTATGATGTGTGACGTTACTAGATCTGGTAAATGGCGTTACTGGTGCTGGTATATGATGCTGAGACTAATGATGTGTGAAGTAACTAGATTTGGTAAATGGCGTAACAGGTGCTGGTATATGATGCTGAGAGTTATGTTGTGTGACGTTACTAGATCTGGTTATTGGCATTAATGGTGCTGGTATATGATGCTGAGACTTATGTAGTGTGACGTTACTAGATCTGGTGAATGGAGTTGCTGGTACTGGTATATGATGCTGAGACTTATGTTGTGTGACGTTACTAGATCTGGTATATGGCATTACTAGTTCTGGCTTTACTAGATCTGGTAAATGGCGTTACTGGTGCTGGTATATGTTGCTGAAACTTATGTTGTGTGACATAACTAGATCTGGTTATTGGCATTAATGGTGCTGGTATATGATGCTGAGACTTATGTAGTGTGACGTTACTAGATCTGGTATATGGCGTTACTAGTGCTGGTATGTGATGATGAGAGTTTTGTTGTATGACGTTACTAGATCTGGTAAATTGCGTTACTAGTGCTGGTATGTGATGATGAGAGTTTTGTTGTATGACGTTACTAGATCTGGTAAATAGCGTAACTGGTGCTGGTATATCATGCTGAGAGTTATGTTGTGTGACGTTACTAGATCTGGTAATTTGCGTTACTACTGCTGGCTTTAGTAGTTCTTGTAAATGGCGTTACTGGTGCTGGTATATAATGCTGAAAGTTTTGTTGTGTGACGTTACTAGATCTGGTAATTGGACTTAATGATGCTGGTATATGATGCTGAGACTTATGTAGTGTGACGTTACTAGATCTGGTATATGGCGTTACTGGTGCTGGTATATGATTCTTAGAGTTTTTTTGGGTGACGTTACTAGATGTGGTAAATGGCGTAACTGGTGCTGGTATATGATGCTGAGACTTATGTTGTGTGACGTTACTAGATCTGGTAAATGGCGTAACTGGTGCTGGTATATGATGCTGAAACTTATGTTGTATGCTGTTACTTGATCTGGTAAATGTCGTTACTGGTGCAGTTATATGATGCTGAGACTTATGCTGTATGACGTTACTAGATCTGGTATATGGCGTTGCTTGTGCTGGTATATGATGATGAGAGTTATGTTGTATGACGTTACTAGATCTGGTATATGGCGTTACTGGTGCTGGTATATGATGCTGAGACTTATGTTGTATGACGTTACTAGATCTGGTAAATGGCGTTACTGGTGCAAGTATATGATGCTGAGACTTAAATTTTATGACGTTACTAGATCTGGTATATGGCGTTACTGGTGCTGGTATATGATGCTGAGACTTATGTTGTGTGACGTTGCTAGATCTGGTAAATGGCGTTACTGGTGCTGGTATTTGATGCTTAGAGTTTTTTTTGTGTGACGTTAGTAGATCTGGTAAATGGCGTAACAGGTGCTGGTATATGAAGCTGAGACTTATGTTGTATGACGTTACTTGATCTGGTTAATGGCGTTACTCATGCTGGTATATGATGCTGAGACTAATGTTGTGAGACGTTACTAGATCTGGTAAGTGGCGTAACTGGTGCTGGTATGTGATGTTGAGACTTATGATGTGTGACGTTACTAGATCTGGTAAAAGGCGTTACTGGTGCTGGTATATGATGCTGAGACTTATGATGTGTGAAGTTACTGGATCTGGTAAATGGCGTAACTGGTGCTGGTATATGATGCTGAGAGTTATATTGTTTGACGTTTCTAGATCTGGTTATTGGCATTAATGGTGCTGGTATATGATGCTGAGACTTATGTAGTGTGACGTTACTAGATCTGGTAAATGGAGTTGCTGGTACTGGTATATGATGCTGAGACTTATGTTGTGTGACATACTAGATCTGGTATATGGCATTTCTAGTTTTGGCTTTACTAGATCTGGTAAATGGCGTTACTGGTGCTGGTATATGTTGCTGAAACTTATGTTGTGTGACATAACTAGATCTGGTTATTGGCATTAATGGTGCTGGTATATGATGCTGAGACTTATGTAGTGTGACGTTACTAGATCTGGTAAATGGGGTTGCTGGTGCTGGTATCTGATGCTGAGAATTATGTTGAGTGTCGTTACTAGATCTGGTAAATGCAGTTGCTGGTGCTGGTATATGATGATGAGAGTTTTGTTGTATGACGTTACTAGATCTGGTATATGGCGTTACTAGTGCTGGTATGTGATGATGAGAGTTTTGTTGTATGACGTTACTAGATCTGGTAAATTGCGTTACTAGTGCTGGTATGTGATGCTGAGAGTTTTGTTGTATGACGTTACTAGATCTGGTAAATGGCGTAACTGGTGCTGGTATGTAATGCTGAGACTTATGTTGTATGACGTTACTAGATCTGGTAAATGGCGTAACTGGTGCTGGTATGTGATGCTGAGACTTATGTTGTATGACGTTACTAGATCTGGTAAATGGCGTAACTGGTGCTGGTATGTGATGCTGAGACTTATGTTGTATGACGTTACTTGATCTGGTAAATGGCGTAACTGGTGCTGGTATATGATGCTGAGACTTATGATGTGTGACGTTACTAGATCTGGTAAATGGCGTAACTGGTGCTGGTATGTGATGCTGAGACTTATGATGTATGGCGTCACTAGATCTGGTAAATTGCGTAACTGGTGCTGGTATGTGATGCTGAGACTTATGATGTGTGACGTTACTAGATCTGGTAAAGGGCGTAACTGGTGCTGGTATGTGATGCTGAGACTAATGTAGTGTGACGTTAATAGATCTGGTAAAAGGCGTTTCTGGTGCTGGTATATGATGCTGAGACTTATGTTGTATGACGTTACTTGATCTGGTAAATGGCGTAACTGGTGCTGGTATATGATGCTGAGACTTATGATGTGTGACGTTTCTAGTTCTGGTAAATGGCGTAACTGGTGCTGGTATGTGATGCTGAGACTTATGATGTGTGACGTTACTAGATCTGGTAAATGGCGTAACTGGTGCTTGTTTATGATGCTGAGACTTATGTTGTATGACGTTACTTAATCTGGTAAATGGCGTAACTGGTGCTGGTATATGATGCTGAGACTTATGTTGTATGACGTTACTAGATCTGGTAAATGGCGTAACTGGTGCTGGTATATGATGCTGAGACTTATGATGTTTGACGTTACTAGATCTGGTAAATGGCGTTATTGGTGTTGGTATATGATGCTGAGAGCTTTGTTGTGTGACATAATTAGATCTGATGAATGGCGTTACTGGTGCTGGTATATGATGCTGAGACTTATGATGCGTGACGTAAGTAGATCTGGTAAATGGCGTTTTTGGTGCTGGTATATGATGCTGAGAGCTTTGTTGTGTGACATTACTAGATCTGGTAAATGGCGTAACTAGTGCTGGAATATGATGCTGAGACTTATGATGTGTGACATTACTAGATCTGGTAAATGGCGTTATTGGTGCTGGTATATGATGCTGAGACTTATGATGTGTGACGTTACTAGATCTGGTTAATGGCGTTATTGGTGCTGGTATGTGATGCTGAGACTTATGTTGTATGACGTCACTAGATCTGGTTAATGGCGTAACTGGTGCTGGTATATGTTGCTGAGACTTATGATGTGTGGCATTACTAGATCTGGTAAATGGCGTAACTGGTGCTGGTACATGATGCTGAGACTTATGTTGTGTGACGTTACTAGATCTGGTAATTCGCATTAATGGTGCTTGTATATGATGCTGAAACTTATGATGTGTGACGTTACTAGATCTGGAAAATGGCGTTGCTGGTGCTGGTATATGGTGCTGAGAGTTATGTTGTGTGACCTTACTAGATCTGGTTATGGCATTAATGGTGCTAGTATATGATGATGATAGTTATGTTGTATGACGTTACTAGACCTGGTATATGGCGTTACTGGTGGTAGTATATGATGGTTAGAGTTTTTTTTTTTTTTTTTTTGTATGACATTACTAGATCTGGTGTATGGCGTTACTGGTGCTAGTATATGATTCTTAGAGTTTTTTTTGTGAGACGTTACTAGATGTGGTAAATGGCGTTATTGGTGCTGGTATATGATGCTGAGACTTATGTTGTATAACGTTACTAGATCTGGGAAATGGCGTTACTGGTGCTGGTATATGATGCTGAGCGTTATGTTGCGTGACGTTGCTAGATCTGGTAAATGGCGTTACTGGTGCTGGTATGTGATGATGAGAGTTTTGTTGTGTGACGTTATTAGATCTGGTAAATGGCGTAACTGGTGCTGGTATATGATGCTGAGAGTTATGTTGCGTGACGTTGCTAGATCTGGTAAATGGCGTTACTGGTGCTGGTATGTGATGCTGAGAGTTATGTTGCGTGACGTTGCTAGATCTGGTAAATGGCGTAACTGGTGCTGGTATGTGATGATGAGAGTTTTGTTGTATGACGTTACTAGATCTGGTAAATGGCGTTACTGGTGCTGGTATATGATGCTGTTACTAGTATCTGGATAGTGTTAGTAGTACCGGTATACAGTGTTGCTGAAAAGTAAATGAAATCCTCAGGCCTGATCGCAAAATTGAATCCACCAAGTAAAATGAAATACTCAGGCCTTGTCACAAGATTGAATCCACCAAGGAAAATTAATATGAAATCCTCAGGCCTGGTCCCAAGACTGAACCCACTATGGAAAACTAAAATGATATCTTCAGACCTTGTCCCAAGATTGAATCCACCAAGGAAAAGTAAATTGAAATCCCCAGGCTTGGTCCCAGGACTTAATTTACAGAGGAAAAGTAAAATGAAATCCTCAGGCCTGGTCCAGATTGAATTCACCAAGGAAAAGTATAATGAAATTCCCAGGCCTGGCACCAAGATGGGATAATCAAAGGAAAGTAAAATTAAATCCCCAGTCCTTGTCCCAGGATTGATTCCACCAGGGAAAAGTAAAATGAAATCCCCAGGCCTAGTCCCAAGATGGGATTCTCAAGGGAAAGTAAAATGAAATCCCCAGTTTTTGTCCCAAGATTCAATCCACCAAGGGAAAAGTGAAATGAAATCACCGGACCTGGTCCCAAGATTGAATCCATCAAGGAAATGTAAAATGAAATCCACAGGTGTGGTCCAAAGATGGGATTTACCAGGGAAAAGTAAAATGGTATTCACAGGCGTAAATTGGAAATAAAAGCGCAAACTCATTCATTCAATCATTCATTCATTCATTCATTCTTTCATAAGTTGACTGGTTTTATTTGCAAATCTTGAGTTCACAAAAGTTTGTACAGTAAAACTTGTAATAACTACCGCCTCTTTTTTTTCTTCATAGTAAAAACCTTTATGTGAGGACCACCTCATATTAAAACCACAACAGTCCCCGTAGCGCAGTGGATAGCGCGCTGGACTTCTAATCCAGAGGTCGCGGGTTCGAATCCCGCCGGGGATGGTTATAAGTTTTATTGTTGATCACGTCGTATATTCCACCTGTAGCAGAATGTAATTATAAAACCATTTTTCTGGAACTATACTGGCTTGTTTATTTTTACTACATTTTATATAATTATTTCACTTAATTTACAAAGCAAGATGACATCCAGTTGATTGCGTTATTTCGTGGTGAGGTGACCAACTCCAATAAAACTATTTATTACTTTAAATTTACAGTCATGTATAATGATGGTTCGAATTATCTGCATTCTGATGGTAGATAAACTTGTAATAGCGACCACCTCTTTTTACAGACCATTTGACAATTACGTCCAGTTCATTAGCTTTACCGAACCTGTATTTGAAGGCCACCTCCCTGTAATGGCCATATTTCTTACTTAGTTGTCACAATTAACATGATGTCGGAGACCGAGTAGTTTAAGCGCGCGTCTACAGACCACAGTGCCTCAGCCGGGATTCGAATTCCATTCGGGCGGATCGGAGTTTAAGAAACTTTGTAAGTTTGCATGTCGAAAGTCGTAAGTTTTCTTGATTCCTCCGCCATGCCAGAGCTCGCCGCCCCGATATAATTTAAAGAAACTTGGGGCGTAAAACACCATTACTCAATTCAAAAGAGCACATAAATCAACTGGACACCCCCAGCATTGCAAGTTAAACTCAGAAATGATAATTATTTAAGATACCTCTACGTATTAAGCAGCTAAAGACTACAACAGGGGCTTGCCATTTAAAGGAAGTCAAAATGAAGTGCTAAATTTGCGTTCTATCTCTGTAATCATAGATCACTGAAAGCTCCATCATGACTTTGGTTAAATGTTCATCTCGGATAAAACTGGATAAGTTTTTTTTTTCCCGAAATGCAAAAACACAGATAAATCATGATTTAGAAAAAATTATCGTACTTCCTTATAGTTGTCAGTGTAATGCAGGTAGGACAGAAAAATATTCAAGAACTGGTTCGTTGAAGTTTACATAATGACTGACTAGATCGACTCCTTCAACAAAGCCGGAGATGGTGTTAACTTTAACCTTAATTTTAAAGTATGGATGTATTCCTGGTGTTTAGTTTCTTCTTGGTTGTATGTTGTAAGATAACATTCATGCCTTTCTGTTATAATACCCGGTACAATCCCGAGTACAGCTGAGAGAAAACTCGATACACGTAAAATGAATAAAACCCTTTATGTGAGGACCACCTTCGAATGTAAACCTCAACAGTCCCCGTAGCGCAGTGGATAGCGCGCTGGACTTCTAATCCAGAGGTCGCGGGTTCGAATCCCGCCGGGGATAGGTTATAATTTTTATTGTTGATCACGTCGTATATTCCAACTGTAGCAGAAAGATCCTGGAATTACAAAAACCATTTTTGGAACTTTACTTGCTTGCTTTTACTTTATTTTTACTACTTTTTATATAATTATTTCACTTAATTTACAAAGCAAGATGACATCCAGTTGATTGCGTTATTTCGTGGTGAGGTGACTAACTCCAATAAAACTGCATTTTAATTCTTTAAATTTTCAGTCATGTATGATGCTAATTCGGGTTTCTTTTTATACATAGGCCGAACTATCTGCTTACTGATAGAAGATTACATTTTTTATGATGCTAGTTCGGGTTTCTTTTCATACATAGGCCGAACTATCTGCTTACTGATAGAAGATTACATTTTTTATGATATATACGAGATACTTAATCAATAGGTAAGGTATTTCGGCGTAATATAACTAAAGCCCTAAGGCGGAGTTGAGGTAAAGCAAGGGAGATAACTCTATTATCTATTGTCTGTGATTTATTTGTATCAATCAAAGTCATTGGATGACAGATGATATAACTGTATAAGATAACTTGACAACTTAAGCGTTACGTTATTTAGTGTGAAGTGTTTGTTTTTAACAGTTCTGTAATACGTGTGATAATTATAACCAGTTTATAAAGAAAAATGTAGGATATTTATAATTTTTGAAATGAAGGTAGGTTGAATGTTAATTTAAACGGTTTAATTTCGAAAATTTAAATTTAAATTTAATTAAATTTTATTGTATTTTATTTTTATTAATTAATTAATTATTTAATTTTATTTTATTTTATTTATTTATTTTATTTTATTTTATTTTATTTTATTTTATAATTTTATAATTATTATCAATTTGATAAAAAAGACAAAAAGAGACTCTACGGGAATCTAGATTTAAATGAAATACACAAGCTGTTAAATGAATTAACAATTGAATATAATTACAGTGTTTTAGATCTAAAGGATTTGGATTTCAACTTTCTTTAAAGTTGTCACCAAAATTTGGCCAAATCAAAACGAACAGATTTACTTTTAAAGCAGTTGTAAAAAAAAAAAAAAACTTATTAAAGTGACTGTGAAAGTAAAAGAAATGGGTTTGCAAAAGAACATAAATTGAACAAAAAATATAATGTATCGCCACTTCTGTGAATTATAAAAAGGTTAACATTCATTAATTTTCAACTGCTTGGGTTACTTTTTATCTTTCTTTTCGGCCCCTAGTGTCACTGATGAGGAATGGTTTTCCGAAATGTGCATATATGGCACATCAAAATTTAACAGGTATTTGGGTTATATATTAACCTAAGGACTAATAGAGTAAAATCTAATTTATAAGTGTCGCCGTCTGTTTTCAAAGACCGCTTATCTATTACGATCGTTACTTTAAATTTCTTGAACCATGTTTAAACAGAATTAAACAGAACCTCTATATAGAGACCACCTCTCTGCTACAAGACAGACACTAAGTATCCATTATGATCAGTGCCCTCTGCTTTATAAAGACCACCTGTCTTAAAAGTGCACATTCTCTAGATCCCACAGGTGGGTTAATTACAATTTTATTGTAGTTTTTGTCAAGTACGATCTTAAATAAAGTTTTTAACTATTCTACAGTATTGTACAGTTTTGTAAGAAAAATTACAAAAACCTTAAGGTGATGTTCTAATACAAAATCACGTAGATGTAATTAATGGTATAATAGACATCCCCTGGGGCGTGCAGCTGATGGCGTATTAAGAAGCATGTGACTAAAAGTTTGAAGATTGACAACATGATTAAAACTTAAGACACAGATTAGTGTTATGTACTGTTTTTGAGTTTGTAAAGAAGTGATTTAATTTTAGAAAATATTTCTGGTTGGATTATACCAAAAAAAGTCATACGAAACAAATGTCTCAGTAATCCACGTTAAGAATGAGAAAGCTAGATTTGAAAGAGTTAGGTTACTTTTTTAAGTGAAATATACAATTGTGTCATAACTTACCACGATACCATAAACGAAACAATTAGGACCCCCCCAAAGGGGTGTTTATTAAAAGTGTCTATGTAAGGTCACTAACCATTCACTTATTTTATACACGGTTTGCCCCAAAATAGAATACGCAAACTATAATAATAATAATAATAATAATAATAATAATAATAATAATAATAATAATAATAATAATAAAAAGCCTCATGTTACCAAAACAGTTACAATTCGACATGTAAATTTTTCTGCACCAAACCGACGGATGAGTCGTTATGGATTAACTATATTCCAACAATATATAAACTAAATTCGGTAGCTTGATAAATGGAGAGAACAATCCAAAATATGGATTTTTTTATTGAATGGTAACAATGTGTGTAGTGTTATTTACACATGTATTTTTTCGTTGTTTTTCTGTTGTTTTTGTTGTTGTCTTATTCAAATGGTAATCATAAAATTTTATTGTCTTATGTATTCTTGGAAAGCATTGGCTGTTGTCAAATACATGTTTTTTTAGGTGGATTGTTTTCTTTTATTCCGCGTACAATTCTGTCTAACTTTCAAGGCTAGTGGTGTTTGGTTGTTTTCCATGTGCTCTGAAGATCATTCAGTAGTAATCGACTAGATAATCCAATCCAATACAATCAAACCAAAGTTTGGTGTTGTCATCATTACAACTTGGCCAGTTCCGTGACCCTAACCAATTACGGGTTTTCTGAATGTTGATCACTATATAACTATGACTATTTTAGAAGAAAATCTCAACCATAAGTTAGTTCTATCTCTCGTAATTCGCAAATGTGACGACGGGTCGTGGCTGATCACAATCTTCTGTTTCTAAATGTAGAAATGAGCCATTTATATCGATTGGTTCTAGTTTCGCAATCATTATGCAATAAGAATTTTCCTGAACTTATTTTCTGCATATTTTGAAAATCCTAACTGATAGGGCAAACAAAATTTGCGACAAAACTACAACACAGGAACCATAGGGATTATAACGGCGTCTTAAATTTCCGAATATTACAAAAACAAAGAAAAACATTTGAAATAAGTCAACTTTAATGAAGAGAAATCTTAAGGAACGTCTTCAAGTGAAGCTAGGAACAGGCCCCAGTTTCACAATCATTACTTAACTAAAATTATCTTCAAAATGATACATCAAATTTTAAATACTTTAACAGTTCACGAAATAACTAACCAACAAACCTATTATCATCAGAACACTACATAGTGTTCCTTTGGCTGGTACTGTCCTGATATAGTTTTTAAACATTGACTTCCAATTCCTAACAAAATATTTGATAACATATTTGATGTATTCCAGATAACTGTAAAATTGTCTTGAAGGGAGTTTCTGGATGAAAAATGAAACAAAACACAGCGATGAATGGTCATGTGGGTATAGCTTCTCCAATTGAAACTACCGGTACTACAACTGGGGTGAAAACGGAGACACAGAGCGAAAACATGGATGAACTACTATGTGAAAAGGAGAATGTTAAGGAAGAAATGAATGAACTGGGAGAAAACAAGGAAGATACACCGGGTGCAATTATGAGTGACCTAAATAGCGAAAGCATACTGGAGAACCTGCAGAGTGAATTTAATGAACACTGTGAAATAGATAAGAAGAACAAAACTGAGGATAAAAAAGAGGAAATACAGGGCAAAAAACAAGAAGACATTCAAGCTGAAATAAATGAGAACATGGAATGTGCACAGAGCGGAAAATGTAATGCTCAAGGTGAAATGGACAAGAAAAAGAAGGTTGAAAGAAACAAAGTTGTTGGTAAAACAGACACGTTAAATGGTGAAATGGACAAGGAAAAGAAGGGTGAAATAAACAAAGTGGCTGGTGAAACAGATACGTTAAATGGTGAAATGGACAAGGAAAAGAAGGGTGAAATAAACAAAGTGGCTGGTGAAAACAGATACGTTAAATGGTGAAATGGACAAGGAAAAGAAGGGTGAAATAAACAAAGTGGCTGGTGAAACAGATACGTTAAATGGTGAAATGGACAAGGAAAAGAAGGGTGAAATAAACAAAGTGGTTGGTGAAACAGATACGTTAAATGGTGAAATGGACAAGGAAAAGAAGGGTGAAATAAACAAAGTTGTTGGTAAAACAGACACGTTAAATGGTGAAATGGACAAGGAAAAGAAGGGTGAAATAAACAAAGTGGTTGGTGAAACAGATACGTTAAATGGTGAAATGGACAAGGAAAAGAAGGGTGAAATAAACAAAGTGGCTGGTGAAACAGATACGTTAAATGGTGAAATGGACAAGGAAAAGAAGGGTGAAATAAACAAAGTGGTTGGTGAAACAGATACGTTAAATGGTGAAATGGACAAGGAAAAGAAGGGTGAAATAAACAAAGTGGCTGGTGAAACAGATACGTTAAATGGTGAAATGGACAAGGAAAAGAAGGGTGAAATAAACAAAGTGGTTGGTGAAACAGATACGTTAAATGGTGAAATGGACAAGGAAAAGAAGGGTGAAATAAACAAAGTGGCTGGTGAAACAGATACGTTAAATGGTGAAATGGACAAGGAAAAGAAGGGTGAAATAAACAAAGTGGTTGGTGAAACAGATACGTTAAATGGTGAAATGGACAAGGAAAAGAAGGGTGAAATAAACAAAGTGGTTGGTGAAACAGATACGTTAAATGGTGAAATGGACAAGGAAAAGAAGGGTGAAATAAACAAAGTGGTTGGTGAAACAGATACGTTAAATGGTGAAATGGACAAGGAAAAGAAGGGTGAAATAAACAAAGTTGTTGGTAAAACAGACACGTTAAATGGTGAAATGGACAAGGAAAAGAAGGGTGAAATAAACAAAGTGGTTGGTGAAACAGATACGTTAAATGGTGAAATGGACAAGGAAAAGAAGGGTGAAATAAACAAAGTGGTTGGTAAAACAGACACGTTAAATGATAAAATAAATAAACAGGTTGAAGATAAGTATATAAAAAGTGAAATTAACAAACATAGTGAAAATCTAGAAGATCATCAGGGTGAAACAAATATAGAAAAAGTAAGCAAGGAGGAAAATCAGAGTGAAATATGTGGCGACATAAATCTAGAGGATGAAAATACAAAAGGAGTTAAAAATAAGGGCGCACAGAATGAACCGTACCATCATGATAAAGATGAGAAAAATATCAAGAGTGAAACAACTGATTCTTCTAACAGTAGAATTAACATTGACGAGTTTTTCAAGAAATATGATGAGATAATTTTGAACAGCCCTGTTCTAAGTGACACTGGAGAAGATGAAGAAATGGGTCAAGGTCACGATGGTAACAAAGGTCAAGACAACACAGAGAAAAAAGGAAACATGTTCCATAAACTGAAACAAGATAAGGCATACAGACGGAAGTTACTGCATACAGCCTTTTTATGTTGGTCATTTGTTGTTTTGGTGAGTAAAGCCTGATAAATTTGACCTCTCCATTTGAACTTTGAACTGACTTTGTCACCTTTGTTCCTACCATTTGACCTTTGACTTTGACCTTGATGTTATATTGATACAGTCGTTTATGTTGGTCATGTGGTTTAAGTGGTTATCGTCTTCTATATTGATCATTTGCTGTTTTTGGTCAGTAAAGGTAAACAAATCCAATCTTGTCATTTAAACTGGCAGTGAACTGACCCTGTGACATTTGAACCTGTCATTTGACCTTAAACTTGGTGTTTTTATTTGTAACAACCTTCTTGTTTTTTATTATTTGTTGTTTGGTCATTACATGCTGGCCCTTTAAACTGACTGCCTGATGGTTACACCTGCCAGTTAACCTTGTGCCTTCTACTGTTGATCATTTGTTGTTTAAGGTCAACACAAAAAATTTCCGTCCTGTCATTTACCTTTGACCTTTTGGGCCTTGAATCTAAAGGTGAGTGAATATAGCTTTAAAAACCGGATAGCCTTTCCATTTACTGACACCATTCATTGACCTTTTGCGTCTTGTATCTAAAGGTGAGTGAATGTAGCTTTAAAAACCGGATAGCCTTTCCATTTATTGACACCATTCATTGACCATTTGGGCCTCGAATCTAAAGGTGAGTGAATGTAGCTTTAAAAACCGAATAGCCTTTCCATTTACTGACACAATTCATTGACCTTTTGGGTTTTGTATCTTAAGGTGAGTGAATGTAGCTTTAATAACTGCATAGCCTTTCCATTTATTAACACCATTCATTGACCATTTGGGCCTTGAATCTAAAGGTGAGTGAATGTAGCTTTAAAAACCGGATAGCCTTTCCATTTACTGACACCATTCATTGACCTTTTGGGCCTTGTATCTAAAGGTGAGTGAATGTAGCTTTAAAAATCGGATAGCCTTTACATTTATTGACACCATTCATTGACCATTTGGGCCTTGAATCTAAAGGTGAGTGAAAATAGCTTTAAAAACCGGATAGCCTTTCCATTTATTGACACCATTCATTGACCTTTTAGGTTTTGTATCTAAAGGTGAGTGAATGTAGCTTTAAAAATCGGAAAGCCTTTCCATTTATTGACACCATTCATTGACCTTTTGGGCCTTGAATCTAAAGGTGAGTGAAAATAGCTTTAAAAATCGGATAGCCTTTCCATTTATTGACACCATTCATTGACTTTCTGGGCCTTGTATCTAAAGGTGAGTGAATGTAGCTTTAAAAATCGGAGAGCCTTTCCATTTATTGACACCATTCATTGACCATTTGGGCCTTGAATCTAAAGGTGAGTGAATGTAGCTTTAAAAATCGGATAGTCTTTCCATTTATTGACACCATTCATTGACCTTTTGGGCCATGAATCTAAATGTGAGTGAAAATAGCTTTAAAAACCGGAGAGCCTTTCCATTTACTGACACCATTCATTTCTAGGAAATTAGTCTTCTTATAATTTCAAAAATACAGAGCAGTGTTTAAAGAACAAGCGTTGGTGCTTGAAAAAGAGAATATGAAATTTCAATGACCTTAAGATTAATGACCTTGAACATAGATTTAATTTAGTATGCATGGTCTTTGGATATCACAGTCAATTTTCAGTGTCAAAGGTAGGATGGTTCTGAAGGTATTCTTGGTGTGAAAATGTAACTAATACTAGACAAATGACAAATTGACAGATGGTAGAAAGATGGCCATTTTGATAGCTCACCTGAGTATCTGAGACCCAAAGTTGAATATAGAATTTCCTATAATTCTAATTGAAAAGAATTAAAAATCACATAACTTCTACATTTTATTTCATTATATAATATCAGTCAGTTACTTTAAAATCTTCAAAATCATAAAATCATGAGATAATTTTAATTTTGGATTAAAGACCAAAGTTTATACATGTTATGTAAATTTTTATAAATGAAAAAGCATCCTTATTATACAATGTATATCCTTATTATACAATGTATATCCTTATAAAACAATGTATATACATATAATACAATGTATATCCTTATTATACAATGTATATCCTTATTATATAATGTATATCCTTATTATATAATGTATATCCTTATTATATAATGTATATCCTTATAAAACAATGTATATACATATAATACAATGTATATCCTTATTATACAATGTATATCCTTATTATATAATGTATATCCTTATTATATAATGTATATCCTTATTATATAATGTATATCCTTATTATATAATGTATATCCTTATTATATAATGTATATCCTTATAAAACAATGTATATACATATAATACAATGTATTTCCTTTTTATACAATGTTTTTCCTGATTATACAATGTATATCCTTATTATACAATGTATAACCTTATTATACAATGTATAACCTTTTAATACAATGTATATCCTTATACTACAATGTATGTATATCCTTATAATACAATGTATATCCTTATACTACAATGTATGATACAATGTATATCCTTATAACACAATGTATTTCCTTCTTGTACAGTGTTTTTCCTTCTTGTACAATGTTTTTCCTTATTATTCAATGTATATCATTATTATACAATGTATATCCTTATACTACAATGTATTACCTTATAATACAATGTTTTTCTTATAATACAATGTATATCCTTATTATACAATGTATATTTTTATTATACAATGTATATCCTTATTATACAATGTATGTATATCCTTACTTTACAATGTATTTCTATTTTTTATCATCAGGGGTGGATAATTGGACAGTTTGGTCCATCATTCCTGGATTTACAAGTGATAACACACACCAGATTGGAGGAAGGATCAGCATTTATGACATCACATTCCGTTGGATATTTGTTTGGTTCATTGATCAGTGGGATACTTTTCGACAAATTTAACAAGCTGGTGTTACTATTTTCAGCTATAGCGGGTAATGGTATAACAGTTGTTGTTATACCATGGTGTGTCTTGTATGAGATGATGATTGCTATACATACAGTTAAAGGACTCTTCAGTGGTGGTTTAGATGCCTGTATGTATAAATGTTATATCAGTGGGTTTTGTGAAATTAGTTTAAAGATCTCGGGTTTTTATCACATTTTGGTCGGGGTCATTACTTCAAAAAATTTAAAATTAACTCTTAAAAGTGAAATCTTTTTAAAGCTTTTTTTTATCTGTCTTAAAATATTTTCAGTTCCTAAATGCTGCTTTAGGCATATTCAAAACTACAACTGTATTTGATAGGTAAAGATACTTGTTAAAGGTAAAGATTGGTCTCATAGAACAAGATTAAAAATTTAAAGAAAATGAGAGAGAGAGAGAGAGAGAGAGAGAGAGAGAGAGAGAGAGAGAGAGAGAGAGTAGCTAATGCAAATAGTGTCTGTTGATAAAAACTGTCCTCATATTCCATTCAATATGGATGAATGGTGACAATGATTTCTAAAAAATATTTCTTTATATGACTGACTGCTAATACATTGAAGTCAAAGCAGAAGATGCTTACCTTTACAGATCATCCATTTTGACTTAAACTACCAGAGGTTAAAATTCAGTTTAACCAATGTACTCTGAAAAGGAATCCATAGCAATAATTTTTACTGTTATGCAAAGAATACTGATTAATACATGTATATGCTTAAACATTATGGTCAAGTACCTTTGTCATTTTTTTTTAAATCCCATGAAATAATATTAATTTTGTCCTATTATTATTTTATTTGTTTTTCAGTAGGAAATGCCTATTTAGTATATGTATGGGGAGATGAAAATGGATCATATATGCAGGCATTACATTTTGCCTTCGCTCTTGGTGGAATTATATCACCATTAGCTACAGCACCTTTTCTAGTGCCACGACACCATGATGACATACCCTCTACTGTTGCCATGACAACACCATCAACAAACTGGAATTCTACAATACCAGATCAAAATAACACTGTTTTAATGACACCAAGTTTATATCTAAATAATATGACAAATTCATCTACAATTTCTAATGAAGAACCAGAATTTTTCAAAATAGAATCTCGGGTTTACATTGCATATCTGATTTCAGCCTTATTGGCATTTTCAGCAGCCTTTCCATTTCTGTATATGCATTTGAAATCTGGAAACAAAAATGGAGTTAATTCAAAACAAGAAGAAAAGAGTGATACAGATGATAGAAAATTACCATTACGACAAAAAGTTCTGATTATGATAAACATGATGTGCATGATGGGTATATACAGTGCTATAGAGGACACTTATGCTGGATTCCTTACGACCTTTGTGGTCCAGCAGTTAAATTGGACCAAAACACTTGGATCATATGCTACATCATTTTATTGGGCAGCATTTGGAACTGGAAGATTTTTTGGGATATTTTTGGTAAAATTTTGTTTTCCTGTCAGAATGATAAGCATCTACTGCATGTTATTAGTTTTAGCCTTTGTTGGTTTGTTATTTAGCTCTACAGCATATTTTGATGAAGGATTGTGGGTATGTGTACCCTTAGCAGGTCTTGCATTATCTATAATATTTCCAACTGTATTCACATGGACAGAAGAAGAATTATTACCAGTGACAGGAAAAGTTGCCTCCCTTTTTCTTATTGCATCCTCTAGTGGCACAATGATAAATCCTATAGTTCTAGGTTTTTTAATGGACGAACTTACACCAATGTATTTTTGTTATTTGTTGCTAGGGGAGAGTATAATTCTATTTTTACTTTATGTATCAGCCCTCTGTTTGTCGCGAAATATTCAGAAAGGAAAAATTATAAATGAGGGACATCTAGACATAGAATTACCTGTGAAATCAAACAGCGAACCCGAGTTATATAAAGGGGAAGATGAAGGATTACTTGCTAGATAAATTAGATAAAAGGTCATAGGTCATATTAAAGGATAGGTTATAGGTCTTTTCAAGGGATATACATGTACAGTAAACCTGTGAAATACTAACAGATGGTCTTTATTATATGAGGTTCGTTTGTTTAAAATATGAAGTAAAGGAACCTTAAAATGATGGTTTTAATAGACAGATGGTCTTTATATAGAGATGGTCACTGTAGCAGGTTTTACTGTACAGACATCTGGTCTTTATATAGAGGTGGTCACTATAGCAGGCTTTATTGTATAGACAGGTGATCTTTATATAGAGATAGACACTATAGCAAGTTTTATTGTGGGATGATGCCAAATTGTGTACATTAGTTTTTTTACTTGTTACATTTAAATTACATAACAAATAAAAAGTATAAATAAATCATGTTTTTGTTTTTTGAAAAAGTATTTAATTGACAAAGTTAACTATGCTTTCAGAACATTCTGGGTGTAGTTGAGTGCCTGCTGTCAAGTTCATGATTATTCTTTAACTAAATTTTTTCTTCACTTAAATCTGACACCTTCAATTGTTCATAATTTTGTTCATTATCAAAATATTCCAGAATTTAAGAAGTTATTTTGAAGTTGACTTTAAGCTTGTGACATTAGATTTCTATTTTATTAAAAAAATTACTCTTAGTACTATTCAGAACCATTAAACTTGGCTAGAATTATGATTAGAAAAATAGTTTTAGTTGTGGAATGTTTGTAAAACTTGGTCCTGGTACCGTTTGAAGATGTCTGGTGTTGAAATTGAAAGGTGGAGAAAGGTACACAAAAATTCCTACATGGTATTCAAGAATCGCAGTGTGTCAATAACACAGAAAAACCTTAACCATTTTATATGATACTCAACAGATTTGTGAACCCCCCCCCCCCCCTTCCAGTTTTTTCTTAGATGGCTTGGTGGCCAAGTGGTCTAAAGCACATGCCTACGGATCATATTTCCCATTCTGACAGATACTAGTGTGAGAAAGTTTACTTACTGAAGGCTGGTAGTTTAATCCATGCACTTTGTTTTTTTTTTTTTAAATTTTTTATTTTTGTGAACACAGGAATGGTTTTCCACAGGTAACTTTATAATATTATTATTAAAGTATTGAATATAAGAGAAAACTCCAACTTTTTGAAAGGCCTCAGTGGGCAAGTGGTCTTGAGCGTGTGCTTACGGATCACAGCGCCTCTCACCGCCTGGGTTCGAATCCCACTCGGGACAGATCCTGAGAAAGTTTGTCAGTTCGCTTGCAGAAGGTTGATGGTTTTCTCCGGGCACTTCATTTTCCTCTAACATCCAAGAACTGACTCTCTGTCCAAATTTGTGGCTTAATGAAGCCTGTTGAATAACAATCTGACGCTTAATATACAGGTATATGTATATATTTATTTATATATATATTATATATATCTTGTTTATAATCTACAAAAGTAGATTTACATAGAACATTTAAACAATAAACAAAAAAATAATATTAAATAAACAATTCATGTATAATAAATATGTGACACAAATGACAAATATACATATATATATATATATATATATATATATATATATATATATATATATATATATATATATATATATATATATATATACTTAAATCACCACCTTCTAGGGTTTTATTATTGAATATCAAATAGACCAGATTTTAAATGTCAATACACAATATAAACAGAAATATTCTCTAACATAAATTGTCCAGATTTCAAGGTCCTGTGATTGCTTCTGGTTGATGTATTTTATATAGGTATTTTATTGTGGATAAATTCTGCAGCTATTTGAAAACTTTATAAATGGTTATTACAAATGCTAGATGTATATTTCTATTTTGGCAGTAAAAGTGGATACATAAAGCATATTAAGATTTAGTTGATTTATTGTGAGACCAGTGTAAAATTTGGTAATGCCTGTTGTGATGATTCTTTATTTGATATTGCAATGTACCGAATGTGACATGTCAAGTAATGAAGACAGAAATTATAGACAATCTCTCCATTAGTGAAAGCAACTGTTGTTATAATTATGTTGCATCTTGATTAATTAATACACATTCTTAATATTGGCAAACAAAATCTATACAGTGCACAGTTGTATCCCATTTGTGCACCAAATGAGGTAATTAAGAAGACTATTACACCTACTACGACTGTGTTAATATTTACAATATATAATTAAACAAACAAGATTACAACAACAATTACTCTTAATATGAATTGATTATCTTACAATGATACTTTTGCAAAAAAAAAAAAAAAAAAAAAAAAAAAAAAAAAAAAAAAAAAAAAAAAAAAAAAAATTACTCACTTCATCCAACTCTTGATTGTGAGGTAACATTAGGTTCTATATTTCATACCAAGGTATGTTACTTTTACATTACATATTATGTTGTTCAATTATTAGTTTTAGGACAAAAACAATGGGCTTCATCAATGTTATATATGAAACTGGCTAATACATATTACTCCTACATCCATCTTGATAGTGAGTTTACATTAGGTTCTATATTTCATACCAAGGTATGTTACTTTGTAGACCTCATTAAAAATTATGTTCTTTAAATTTTTCATCACAGACAAAATTAAGAAAAAATTATCACTCTTATAAAGTTGTTTTAGAACAGAGATTGTAGAAATTTTATGGTGTCCCAATTTTATTGTTTTGTGGATACTCTGACCAATAAATGTTATTATCAAGGATATATAAGTAGTGTATATTAACAACTTATCCTCAATGAAAACCCCAAACCACAATTGCAGAAGGTCAGGGTTTTTTTTCCAGGAGCTCTGGTTTTTTCAACTGACCCAGAACTTACCACCTCAATATAAGTGATGCATTTTTAACTGGGGTATGAGACACAAATCAAATCTTATTAACTAAACCCTCCCCCAACATTTTTTTCTTAGAATGACATTTATTGGACACTTGGAAAATAAAAGAATTCAAGTACATGTACATATATCTATAGATGAAACCAAACATCTAATTTTACTTCAAGAACTATAACTGAGTGTTGACTTAAAGCTATTTTATCAAAATATCAGAATTATAAATAAATAATTTAAATAAATTATAAAAAAGTTCTAAAAATATACATGTATATGAAAGACAAAAAAAAAAAAAAAAAAAAACACAGATAAAACAGTGTAAATCACGTTGCTAACTATGGCTGATTTGACATTAAATGTTTACCAGTATCTACAAGATTGTCACCTGAAACCATTTTTGTTTGGTTTTATTCAAAGGTATAAGTTAATTGTAGCAGACCCTTTCCAACTGTTTCATATTCTCATAATCTTCCCAAGAGAGACCTTTCAGGGCTTTCCTGCCATTTTTTGATATTGAGGACATAAAGGGACTATGAAATGGTAAAAAAAGGTGGCATTTTTTCTCATTATGTGAAAATTCTTGAAAAGTCAAGGCTTAAACTGAAATTGTTAAATGAAGATCTAAAATTAATGAAGGGAATGAAAAAACCGCTTCTTTGCTATTCATTGTTGAATAACCTTGATACAGTATATCTTGCTTCAGAAAGTACATGTGTAAATTTCAAATTTACAATATGAAGCAGATAGAAATACTAGTATATACATATATTTCATGTAAATTCAATAAATAAATAAAATACATTGCACCTTAATTAACTTCTTGTAAACATTTTAATATTTCAATAAGAGCTTTGTTAGATCTATATGCAATAATCCCACCTTTATTGCACCATTTTTCTGCACCAGAACTACTTGACGAGTCAGATTGGTCATACCTCACTTGTAATTTTAAGCACTTGTCAGTCAAATCATTTTCATGACCCAGCAGTTCTTTCAGTCTGTTGTAATAAATAAGTCCACCACCAGATGCTAATAAAATTGCATGTGGTCCACAAGCATCCCATTTATAGGTACTACTTTTTGACAACACATATCCCTCCGCCTTTCCATCAAAAACACACAGGAATTTATAACCTGCCCCAGCGGAGTGATGAATTGTGAAATGCTTACTCAGTCCTTCCTGGACTTCCTGAGACTCACTGGAACTTGTGACGAGACATTTTGACTTATTGTTGCCAATATTGTCTGATGTTGGTTCTGATTTTACCGATGCTATTTTTTTGCCATTCAAACATACTCCCCATGACATGTTTCCATGCCAACTAAAATGTGAAGATAAATCAATAATGAATGAAACTGAAGTATGGACAACTTTTGATAAGACAATCATCCTGTGTCACAGAAGATACAATACTAAAGACACTTTACTACTGCATGATCACAATCTTGTTAAATACATGACTTAATTTCTACAACCTGTTACTGGTGGTATATCAATATAAGTGATAGTATATGACTTTATGCATTATCATAATCTTGTTAAATAAATGACTTTATTTCTCCACCTGTTACCTGTGGTTTATCAATATAAATGATATTATATGACTTTCTGCAGTTTAAAAATAGCTGTGAGTATTATCCCCTTAGCATTACTTGTAGCTAATGGCATCTTGATATTAGGAAAGTATTCTTAACTTGCAAGAAAAAAATCCCAAAATTCAGTCAATAACATAAAATATCTGCATCTTAAAGATAAAAGATAGATACAGCTATCAACTAACCTTTAGTAGTTAAAAAGCTGATGACATCTTGATATAAGTTACCAGTAAGTAAGCTATATATAGCCATCTATTACTACCTGCCTTATAAGTGGGGAATGACTTGTTACATCTATTTATGGTAACTATCTGATTTTACTGTGTACATTAACCAACTGAAAATGTCTCATTAGTGTATTTATAGCTATCTTTGACAATCCGCCTTATAAGTGGAGAGAGACTGGTTTGTTACACCTGTTAATGATAACTTAACATCAAACTAAAGAGAAAACAAATCCCAATGCCGGTTGTTGTTCTGGTTGGAGTTGTGACTGCAGTGTCGGATCCAGGTGGATACTGGTGTTGATGTGAATATTACAGTAGAAAATAAATACTAAAACATCAACGCTTAATGCAGCTGTTGTTTATTCATTAGTTAGTGGCTTGGTCGAGCTTTCGGTCAGTGGTGACCTTCATCGTGTGCATTAAGCGTTGGTGTTTTAGTATTTATTTTCTACTATTAACATCAAAGATATTTCAATACAACTAACGTAATGTTGACTGGAATGTTATTTATCATTACCTCTGACTATCAGAATCATAAGTGGCAAATGGTTGATTGGTTACACCTATTAGTGGTATCCCCGTGGTTTTACTGTACACACCAATCAGAACTGTTACACACTGTAGTCCTTCCGATACTATTCCCTGGCCGTTACACTCCCCAACACTACCATCTATATACTGAGCTGTAGAATCTACAACAAGCAGTAATGCCTCATTATATTAACATAAAGATTGATTAACATTTAACACTTTTATAGATCATTTTATTATGTATGATATATTTGATTGATTATAGGGGTTTTACATCCCAGTCAAAAATATTTCACTTATATCGAGACGTCACCAGCTATAGGTGAAATGGCAGAAATCTTGACCTTTGCCGTGTGCTAAGTGCAATGTGCAAGGAGGATTCCATGCCTGCAGTGCCACAGGGCATTAGTTGTTGAGGTCTCATCGAAAGGACCCGTGACTTCGATTTCTGAACGCAGAGTGCTTGGCAAAAGATTAGTCACTTCCATTTATTACGTCCTGGTCATACCTGGCCAAGGTTTGATCCCCGACCTCCCACATTCGAAGCGAGCACTTTACTAAGCGACCTACTATAGTGGTTTTATTCTTGTCTAAAACAGTAAATGGACTCAATTCGAAAGCTCATCTCACAATATGTTTCCATTGAAAAGTAACTGCACGCATATACATAATGTATGTGAACCAAAAAAAAAAAAACAAATAATAAAAAAAAAAATTAATAAATAAAAAAAAAAATTAAAAAAAAAAAAAATTTTCAGTTCTTGGATGGTGGAGAAACTAGAATGCCTGTAGAAAACTATCGACCATTAGGAAGTAAACTGACAAACTTTCTTAGACTAGGAACTGCAGGAGAAGGATCTGACCTTGAGTAGTGTGAAAATTTTGAAAATCTGTAAACATAGGAATCTATAGTAAACAAAGGTAATGTGCCACATTCCAAATTTTGGTGTGTAGGTTATATGTTTATATGTCAAAAAAACAAGGTCAAATCTTAGAAGGGGTATTTGTCTCTTTAAGAACTGCTCTAGTTTGTAAGGCCTATATTACCTATAGGATCTATCCACACACCAACATTATCCACACTTATTTCTAAACTGTCAAGTTCTTTTATATCAGGATCAACATCCACATGAACTTTCTTATGAACAACATCTGCTAACAACTCTGCTGCTTCTGTATTGTTATCAAGAACAACAGCTGAAATATGCAAGATTTACACACACAAAAAAAAATTAAAAATCATACTTTCCAATTGGACATATCTGCAAAACAGTAAGTACTTGTCAGGAAAAAGCTAGTTTTGATATCTAAAATTGTTGTCAGATGTTTGATGCTACACAGAATACTGGGCGATTTTAAAATCTTTGCCTAGAATGCCATTTTTTTTTTTTTTAAAAATTTATCTTCAATAGGTTATGTTTTTAACTAACTAAATAACAACTGGCCTATATTTAAAGTATTTATATGATAACTCTCTGAAACCAATTTAACAATTATAATCAGTTACAGAATGGCTGTGAAATTTCCAAAACTGACCAGCCAATCATACAATGACTTGCATTAAATCAGTAAAGTTTCCAATACTGACTAGCCAATCAAATGATGACTTACATAAAATCAGTTAAGTTGTTTAAAACTAACTAGCCAATTACAATTATGATAATATGCATTTCCATACTTAAGTAACCAGACAAATATTAACTTACATTTTATCTGCAATACATGTATAAGCTGACTTACATAACATTTGGGAAGTTGCTTCTTTAGATGATAATATTTCCACAACTATTGATTCTCCTAAAGCGTTTGTAAACTTGTTACTCTCCTCACCATAAATACTGTCACTAATACCTGGAAACTAAAAACATAAATTTGTTTTTTTTTTATTTTGTTTGTTTCAAAATAATAAAAGTCACCATAGTAATCTTTATAGTCATTATTGACCTTTTGGGCTGGCCAGAGTCTCATGTGAGAATTAATACCCTTTAATATTTGTGCAAAACAGCTTTACCAAAAAATTCCTAGATTAACCTTTTTTTTTTAAAAAAAAAAAATGTAAATTATACATGGGTTTTTAAGGTACTGAGCAAAGTCATGGTATCATTTTGTTTCAGTGGAAACTGTCAACTCAGGTGTGATTTTTTATATCCAATAAGAGTTTTTCCCAAATTTGAAGGGATGTCACATACATGTATTATCAAAGGATCATACCTGTTCACTTAAGTCATGTCGGACCATTTCTTGGACCAACACATCTGCCAGTGTCTTAAAATCTTGTACAAATCTTTGATTTTTCTGATTCCCTGTCTTCTCCTGCACTAGAAGGTCTAACAATGTTGACTCCGAACGAATAATTCTAGCGATGTTAGCTCCTTTCTCTGACACATTTATCAGAGCTTGCACAATGTCTGTTACTTTCATTGTCACTCAAGCTGTAAAAATAATGAAGATTTAAACATATTTTTGTGTAGAAGATTGATCAAGGCATTTATTCTAGAATAATTATCTTTTTCACATGTAACACATTTTCTTAGTCTTCATATTCTGTGTATTACTGATAATACACAAATTACACTTTTTGGTTCATATTGCCTTGCATATTTTTCCCCTATAGTATGTTCTTCTATGGTGTCTGGGGGCTTCTGTGTCTAACTTACGGATCACAGCACCTAGGTATTAAACACACTCAGTTAGATCTTAGTAATATCAAGTTTGTCAGTTCATTAACCAAAGTTCCCTCCACTTTAAAAAAACCCGGCATTCCGATATACCGAGTAAGTACATTTACATTTATCTTGATTGAGGCATATAAATAAAATAAATATAAAACATCATTTTTCCTATCAATTCCATGCAGTTTCAGACATTTTACATGTTTTTTTTTTTTTTTTTAAATTTAAATGTTTTCTAAAAGAGCTAAAAACACTTCTTTTTTTATACATATTGTCCTAAATAGAAAGTACCCAGTACATACATTAAAAATTTCTGTATACATGTATGTATGTATAATAAAACTTACTCTAAAATAACAACAGGTTTAATTTAACAAAATTAAGACACCATTTTATGTCACAGTCACATATCAATATTGTTGCATTTCTTATAATGCTTCATCTCATACAGTTAAGGAAGTGTGAATTTATCCCGACTTCCTATGTGTCTCTATGTGTAACCAATAACCAATATTAGATACTATAGTAAAATCACTCTGAAACACACGGCTATACTTGCTCTTTAACAGAGAGGTCAGGGATTGATCCCTGGCAGAGTCAGATTCATTTTATCTCAGATTACACTAGAAGAAGTATGAATTTATCCTGATTTCCTGTGTGTCTCTATGTATAACCATTATAACATTCTATAATAAAATCACTCTGAAACACATAACTATCCACTCTGTAACAGAGAGGTCAGATCTCAGATTACACTAGAAGAAGTATGAATTTATCCTTTGTGTCTCTATGTGTAACCATAATGACAGTAAATACTATTGTAAAATCACTCTGAAACACATAACTATCCACTCTGTAACAGAGAGGTCATGAATTGATCCCTGGCAGAGTCTGATTCCTCAGATATCACAAAAGGAAGTATTAATTTAACCTGACATGATGTATGTTTCTGTGTAAAACGTAGTAAAATCTCTCTAAACCACACAACAATCTGAACTGTCACAGCAGAGGTCAAAGTTTAATTCTGGATATTTATGTGGTTTCTTATTACATATAAGGAAGTATGTGTTTAAACTAAAGGAAAACAATCTCTATACAAGTACAAATACCTGCACTAATTCCTGCTCTGTAATAGGGAGGTCAGCAAGGGTATGTGTTAACATGTGTACATTTTACATAATCTCTCTGTACTAAACTATGAACCCGTGAAAAATAATGTAAGTTGGCAACAAGAAATATAAAAGTTATAATTAGATTGTGATCGTTATTTGAAGGAGAACAAATATGCCTGTTAATTAATATATAAGATGACATTACATCCATCATATACCTGGTTTAACCTGATCAGAGACTTTATCATTATAATATATTATAAAGGTAAATAATTTTATTAAGGGTGTTAACTTATAACACAAAAAGTAAATGAAGCAGTGACATGTACCAGGAATCAGGATGTCATGTCGTAAGATATAATACTATAGATGTGAATGAGACAACATCCATCAAATACCCAACTATATAAGTACACAGATTAAATACCATAGTTATATCACATAGAGTGATTCATCCGAGAAATAAAATGGAATTTACTGTAAAATCATATTTGTGGTGTCATAATTTCTTTTTATTTTATTATTTTTTCTTTATTACTATTATTATTTTTTATTTTATTATTTTTATTATTATTTCTTTTTCTTTTTTTTGTAATTTAAAAGAATTTGTTGAGAAAAAAACTTTCAAAAAATTTTTCTTAGGAAAATAAATCCTATATGGGTGCTTTGATAAATAAAAAATTTTGTCCACCTAAAATTTTCAGGTATTTACTAACCCATTAAAATAGCTGAATTAAACTCCCATTAACATTTTTGATTTTACAAGATCTATCTCAACAAAAATGAGCATTAAAATTTTAGTATCTAGGGATAAAGATTAGAAGAGGCTTATTAGGAATATGTGGAGAAAAGACATCTTTAAATATCCTTAAAAACCTCCTTAAAGTCGTAAATGACTTAGCCAATGACAACAAAGTTCCTGTCTTGGTCCCTAGATCTTGGACAATATTGCTATTAAGTATGACCACTGTGATTTATTCCAAACCCAAGATAGTTTTTCTTTATCTCATCTATATCTTGTCAGATAAACAGATGGATTTCACTAAATCCTCTTTGCTATCAACCACTAGAATACTAAATTAATGAAAAAAGAATAAACACTGAATGATTATTCATTTAAATGTAATATTGTCAAACTTGAAGCTTTAAAGCATAAAAAAAATGTTTTCAGGCCTTCCAAAATACCTTTGACCTACGATTTTAACTGTTAAAAACTACAACTGCCTCCAGATAAACATTTAGTTGTTTTATATATCTGATTTCACCCCTGGAAGTCAAATGTGGTAATTTTAAATTAAAAATACAGCACATTTGAATTTGATTTTGTAAAAATTTTACATATATTTGAATTTCATGTTAGATGTATGAAAAACTTATACTGAACAGAACATTTTTAAGTCTGATACAAAGATTTATATATGGTGTTACAAAAACAAAGGATTTTTACAATAAAAATCAATAAATGGTTCTGTAACTTCATCATGTCATATATCTCTGTGACATATGCATTTTGTTGTAACTAATTAACACCAAAATTCACACAATCTCAGTAGAAAATAAACTATTAAACTATTAAGTTGTTTGGTTTTTTTTAAAGGCAAGTTACATGCTTTTCTGCTACCATAAATCTAAAAATAAGTTGATGAAAAAAAAAACTTAGAAAACTTTAATTCCACTCGAGGAAAATTGAATGGGAAAAAATAGTAGAAATTATCTAAATAAAATAAACATCAATGTATTTTGGAAAAACACAGATCTAATGAGACCTTTGAAATATGTTTCCTTTTACAGTTCCAAATTAACTTGATTGTCATGTCAGGAAATTACAACACACACACACACACACACACACACACACACACACACACACACACACACACACACACATATTATATACATATATATATATATATAGGTAAGATATACATGTATATAATTGTACTGTAACTCTGACAACATCCTGATTTTTCTCCAAAACAAACATGCATCTTTCATGTCTTCTTACCTTAAAATTCACCTGTAGATCAGCAACATGTCTTCCCGTGTTTAATATACAACATACAGAACAGTTTCACATCCCCCTTCACTCCTACCCTAACAAAAATATACATTATCTTAAGACTTACCTGGTACTTCATCTGTAGATCAGTGACATTTGTCTATAAGTTTTAAGGTTAAAGTGTAAAAGTGTCATAGCAACCTGAAATATAAAAATCAATACCAATCTATCATAAATTTTAATACAAATTACCGATGTTATGCTAGTATATTCATCAAAGTAATAAAAATCTGATAAAAGCTTGGATGTTATTAATCATGATTTAGATTCTTATATACAATAATGTAATGTAATAATGCACCATAATGTTTCTGAATCAACAGGTAGAACCATAAGTACATTAAAGCATGGTTATAATGCCACTCCATAACTTTGCCACTGTACTTATTGCCACAGTATTTTTTGACTGAATCAAGGTTGATATTTTTATATTTATGACACAGAATACATCATTTTATCATCAAGTGTAAATGGCTGTTGTAAATAACACACACACACACACACACACAGGGAAAGAGAGAGAGAGAGAGAGAGAGAGAGAGAGAGAGAGAGAGAGAGAGAGAGAGAGAGAGAGAGAGGAAAGAGAGAGAGAGAGAGAGAGAGTCACATTTCAAATAGATTGAAGCAATTGTTTATGCCACCTAAAACAACACTCATCCAATGATCTCATCCCAATTTGTGTTGCACATGATTCCCTGTTTTTCTATTTTTTTTTTTTTTTTTTTTAAATTTCTGTATGAGTCTCCATGGATTTATCAACTAACCATTACACAAAATCAAATTCTGACTAAACAAATAGTTCTGGTTAAAAAAGATTGTTTTTAAACATGCTAACATATATATAATAAGTAAATATTTTTTATAAAAAGTTTAAAAATTGCTTATGCTGATGAAAAAGATAATCAAGCTACATAAAACAACATTTATCCAACAGATGAACAAGTTCAGGCCAGAAACACACCCTGGTCTCCCATGAAAATTCTTTTCTGGTATAATTTCTTTTAAAATTTTGATACAAAGTGTAACTAATTTGTCATTCCATAAACTAATTTTTTTTTTTAATTTAAGGTAAGAAATGAATTCCTAAGTTTCAACTGCTTCAGGTTCCATGTTCACCTTCCATGTTCCTTGTAAATTTCACAGTTAATGATTAATGACCCTAAAGTATTTGTTGTGTGTGTTTGTGTGTGTGTGTGTGTGTGTGTGTGTGTTACATGTAAGGTCTGTAAGTCTTGTTGTAAAATTTTTTTATCCCAGACTTGGGCCTTAATGCTCACCTGCCACAATACTTAATCAGAAATATTTAATCAGATTCATTTATAAATTGCTAAAATACATGCAGTAACTGAAGTACAATAGATAATTTCCAGATGATTAATCAACTCAGTATACTTATGCAGCTATGACCTTGACTTTTAAATGTATGGCCTTGAACCATATATCAAAATGATCATCATATCAATATCTACAATATTCTATTATACACCTTTTATAAAAAGTTTAAAGGTTTCAAGATATTCAAATTCATTCTTCTTATGCATATATGACCCTGACCTTTAACCCCATGACCTTGAAACTTAAATGATTGTTGTATCAATACCTATAATATTTTCATAAACATGCCAATACAAGAAGTTAACAGTTGATACCCAGTTTTATTGACGAACATACAATTTATAGCCATTCCCCCACTAAGTACCTTGCCATTTCCCCATTTTGAGCCTAAATGCTACCATTTGTACAAATATGGCACTAGATGACCTATGAATATTATACATGAAATAACTAAGGTATATATATCTTGTAAATTCAGAGATTTTGACATTTTTTCACTACCCCCCCTTTATGCAAATCTGAAAGGCCTGCACCCAGACATAATGGTAACCAATTTTCATTAAATTTGACATTTTTATTGTTCAATTCTGTATTGTAACATCAAGCAGTGTATCATTTTGACTAAATTAAAATCAAACTTTCAAGGCACCCGAAATGTCATTTTTTGTCAAATTCATCTGTAGCATACAGGTTTTATATATAGATTATTAGAATCTTAACACAATATATGTCATCAATTAGGTTGTCAGAAAGATACCAGTCGTGTCGGAAAAGACAAAGTATTAGGAGGTTCACTCAGCTATGTTTTGAAAGCATTACTGGTTCATATACTGCATGTTTTGCCGTGGAATACATCCATATATTTATGACTTAAACCATAAGGCAGAGAAAATCAAACAGCAATAATGAAGGTGGCTGATGACCTTTAAAGGTTATACATCTTCCAAGTCCTTGTAAATTCAAATGTGGGTCTGTCAAAGTTTATATCATGTTGTTGCTATTTTTGAAAACACTGTTACCTTGAAAGTGGGTCAAGGTAATTAGGATCATAATTAAAAACATCCAGACTTAATTGCTTTGGGAAAAAGGTAAAAGCTGGCATTCAACATAAAGGAGATAGTATGTTGTACACCACATAGCAGCAATGAAAGGTAAAGTACATTATAGTAGAAAAAAGGTTACATTTAAAATAATAGAGGTAGGAGTTGGTGCTTCAGACAGAGCAGGTAGATTGTGGTACTGATGATGGTGGAGGAAGAATATGTCGTGTGGATAGTGGAGTGGAGTAATGGTGTTTAATGGCCAAGTCAAGATTTTTCTTATATTAAGCCAGTCATTTTCAGGATTGTGGAGGAAATGGGAGTTTTCCAGAAACAAGAGGCCCAAAAGGGCCTGTGGAGCTCAACTGACAAAAATGGTTCTTGTGCCTCCATTTATATAAACTCGGTACAGGGACTTGAGCTGATGTAAAATGCTAAATATAAAAGCTGTAGGCCTTACAGTTTCAGAAAAGAATATTTTTAAATTTGACTTCCCATATAAGTATATATAGATATATGTGCCCCTGGGTGGGACCAAAAATGGCCCAGAGGCCTTTATTTGTATAAACCTGGTAAAGGGACTTGAGCTTATTGTGAAAGCTTTAAGCCTTACAGTTTCAGAGAAGAAGATTTTTAAATTTGATTTCCCAAATATGCATATGTAGATATATTGGCCTTTAAGGGTGGGACCAAAAATGGCCCAGGGGCCACCATTTGTACAAACCTGATAAGGGACTTGAGCTGATATTAAATGCCAAATATAAAAGCATAATGCCTTACAGTTTCAGAGAGGAAAATTTTTAAACTTGATTTCCGATATATGCATATGCAGATATATGAACCCCTAAAGTGGGGCCAAAAATGGACCAGGGGCCACCATTTGTACAAACTTGGTAAAGGGGCTCAAGCTGATATTAACTGCCAAATATGAAAGCTTAAGGCTTTATGATTTCAGAGAAGAAGATTTTCAAAGTTGATATCTCATTTTAAGCCATATATGCATATGCAGATATATAGACCCCTGGGTTGGGGCCGAAAATAGACTGAGGGCCACCATTTGTACAAACTTGGTAAAGGGTCTCAAGATGATATTAACTGCCAAATATGAAAGCTTAAGGCTTCATGGTTTCAGAGAAGAAGACTTTCAAAGTTGATTTTCCACTATAAGCCATATATGCATATGCAGATATATGGACCCCTGGGGTGGGGCCAAAAACGGACCGGGGGCCACCATTTGTATAAACTTGGAAAAGGGCCTCAAGCTGATATTAACTTGCCAAATATGAAAGCTTAAGGCTTCATGGTTTCAGAGAAGAAGATTTTCAAAGTTGATATCCCATTATAAGCCATATATGCATATGCAGATATATGGACCCCTTGGGTGGGGGCTGAAAATGGACCGAGGACCACCATTTGTACAAACTTGGTAAAGGGCCTCAAGCTGATATTAACTGCCAAATATGAAAGCTTAAGGCTTCATGGTTTCAGAGAAGAAGATTTTCAAAGTTGATATCTCATTATAAGCCATATATACATATGCAGATATATGGACCCCTTGGGTGGGGCCAAAAATGGACCGAGGACCACCATTTGTACAAACTTGGTAAAGGGCCTCAAGCTGATATTAACTGCCAAATATGAAAGCTTAAGGCTTTATGATTTCAGAGAAGAAGATTTTCAAAGTTGATATCTCATTATCAGCCATATATACATATGCAGATATATGGACCCCTTGGGTGGGGCCAAAAATGGACCGAGGACCACCATTTGTACAAACTTGGTAAAGGGCCTCAAGCTGATATTAACTGCCAAATATGAAAGCTGAAGGCTTCATGGTTTCAGAGGAGAAGATTTTCAAAGTTGATATCTCATTATAAGCCTTATTTTCACTTTTTACGAAGTATGACAGAAAAACGCTTAAAACGCGTAACCTAGTTTTTGACAGAATTTCACGAAATGTATAACCTATATGTTTAAGGGTGTCTATAAGCTAAATATCACATCAGATTTTGCATATAACCTATGGTTTCAGAGAAGAAGCTTATTTTAGGTTTTTTGCATTCCAGATCGCTGTGACCTTTTGGTTGCCATGGAAACCAATTGTACAAATTTTCATCTACTTCTTCTAGGGATCATTCCTGCAAAGTTTTGTTAAAATTAGCCCAATAGTTTCTGAGTTTTTGCTGTTAACGGACGGACGGACGGACGCAAGCACGCACGCGCGCATCATGCCATAAGCTCATCTGGCTTTAGCCAGTTGAGCTAAAAACCACTGACCTTTGACAAGGAAACTGAAATCTGCACTAGAATCATGCAGATAGTGTATGTAGAAGTTGTAGTTATGATAATAGAGATAGAAGGTGGCGTATAACTTAATGGATGTAAAAGGTGGAACTGGAGGTGATGAGAAAAGGGGCACTTAATATCATTAATAATAGATGGTATTCCAGATAATGAAGGTAGAAGATTGCACTTTCTAGTGAAGATAAACAAGAGGCCCAATAGGGCCTGTGATGCTCAACTGGCTGCATATGTAAGACAATGTTTGTTTTCGATTGAAATGCTGTTTAACGTTCAACTCAAGAATATTTCACTTATATGGAGACTGTCAATTTTAGAAATGGTGGAGGACACTGGATTATAGGAGAAAACCACGACCAAGCAGCAAGTTAACTGACGAACTTTCAAAGATGAAGTGCTAGCGCCACTTGGCATTAATGCACAATGTCAGGGGTGAAAGGTGCTGTGATTCGTAACATCAAATGCTTAAGACCACACAGCCACTGTGGTGCCTTTAAGACAATGTGATGTGGTTACCATAATTGGTTCATCAGCTTAAGATAGGAAATAAATTGCGCTTATGACCATTTTTGCTTCAATGAAGCCTACTTTGCAACACACACATGCAGGCATGCTTCATTATGCCATAAACTCAGCTGGGTTTAGCCAGTTGAGCTTAGAATGGATCCACAATGGCTATTTATATATATATATATATATCTAGTAACAACAGGCATCTTAGACTGGTTCAAACTTTTTTTAGGCCGATGTAGGAACCTTCCACAGGAAGTTTGGTTCCAATTCACCCAGTTATTTTAGAGGAAAAGATTTTTACTAAATATTACACCTAATTTGCATATTTCTTGAAAATTGGGTCAATAAAAATTTTCTCAGAAAAAAGCATTATATATTTTGAATCCCACAAAGTACACTTTCTATATTTAAAATTTGAGCGCTATTGGTGGAAAAAAAGATCAACAATGGTCTTTTTTTTCTATTTTTAGTTATGACGGCCATCTTGGATGTCAGCCCGGGTTGTCTGGTACCACCTTTAGTCAGGCCGACATTTGGACCTTCCACACAAAATTTCATTCCAACTGGCCCAGTGGTTTCAGAGGAGAAGATTTTCAAAGATTTCGCTAAATATTACACCTTAAGCATAATTCTTGAAAATCAGGTCAACGAAAAATTTCCCACAAAAACCGGTTAAATATGTTGAATCCCTCACGATATACTTTGTATATTTCAAATTTGAGCTAAATTGGTTGAAAAATGGATCCACAATGGCAATTTTAGTGTTTTTTTCTATTTATAGTAGCAGCAGCCATCTTGGATGTTGGACAAGGTTGTCTGGTACAAACTTTAGTCAGGCCAACCTTCCACACCAAATTTGGTTCTGATTGCCCCAGTGGTTTCAGAGGAAAATTTTCAAAGAATTGCTTAAATATTACACCTCATTTGCATAATTCTTAAATCAGGTCAATGAAAAATTTCTCAAAAAAACCTGTTACATATGTTAAATGCACCGCTATCTACTCTCTACATTTCAAATTTGAACAAAAACGGTTGAAAAATGTCTCAGCAATGGCTATTTATGTTTTAGCTATTTATAGTAACAGCGGCCATCTTGGATGTCGGACGGGGTCGCCTGGTACAAACATTGGTCTTCCCCACCTAGGGACCTTCCACACCAAATTTGGTTCCAAATGGCCCAGTGGTTTCAGAGGAGAAGATTTTCAAAGAATTGCTTAAATATTACACCTCATTTGCATAATTCGTAAAAATCGGGTCAACGAAAAATTTCTCACAAAAACCCGTTACATATGTTGAATGCCCCGCTATCTACTCTCTACATTTCAAATTTGAACAAAAACGGTTAAAAAATGACCCAGCAATGGCTATTTATGTGTTTTAGCTATTTATAGTAACAGCGGCCATCTTGGATGTCGGGCGGGGTCGCCTGGTACCAACTTTGGTCTACCCCACCTAGGGACCTTCCACACCGAATTTGGTCCCAATTGGCCCAGTGGTTTCAGAGGAGAAGATTTTCAAAGAATTGCTTAAATATTACACCTCATTTGCATAATTTGTAAAAATCTGGTCAACAAAAAATTTCTCACAAAAACCCGTTACATATGTTAAATATTACACTTCATTTGCATAATTCTTAAAAATCGGGTCAACGAAAATTTCTCACAAAAACCCGTTACATATGTTGAATACCCGCTATCTACTCTCTACATTTCAAATTTGAACAAAAACGGTTCAAAAATGACCCAGCAATGGCTATTTATGTGTTTTTGCTATTTATAGTAACAGCGGCCATCTTGGATGTCAGGCGGGGTCGCCTGGTACAAACTTTAGTCTATTCCACCTAAGGACCTTCCACACCGAATTTGGTCCCAATTGGCCCAGTGGTTTCAGAGGAGAAGATTAAAGTTTACGCACGCACGCACGGACGCACGCAAAACCATGCCATAAGCTCAGCTGGCTATAGCCAGTTGAGCTAAAAATGGGACTCCTGATAGTGTATGTTGATGATGGTACAATTTCATAAAGTGGAAAAGAGGTTACACTCCAGATATTGGCAACAAAAATTGGCACACCAGAAAGTTCAGGTGGAACTGACAACAGGCAATCCAGATCAAGCATTAAAATCAGTAGACACAAGTATTTTTTCTCTAGTGCATTTTAAAGTCTTAAGACTGACCCAACAGGGCTCAAAGTTGCAAGTAAAGTTGATGCCATGGTGACCACAAATTTGGATGGGAGCTACTCGTTTCGTACCATAACCATTTCATATCATTTTTTCCGTTTCTTACCCAAATCAGTCCAATTTGTACCATGTCATATGACGTTTTATAACATACGGTATTCAATGTTACTACCATTTGGTACTATTGACTTCAATTAAAAGGTTTTCTAAATATTTTTTAAAAAGTACATAATAAAACAAGAGGCCCAAAAGGGCCTGTGGAGCTCAACTGACAAAAATGGTTCTTGTGCCTCCATTTATATAAACTCGGTACAGGGACTTGAGCTGACGTTAAATGCTAAATATAAAAGCTGTAGGCCTTACAGTTTCAGAGAAGAATATTTTTTAAATTTGACTTCCCATATATGTAGATATATGTGCCGCTTGGTGGGACCAACAATGGCCCAGGGGCCTTTATTTGTACAAACCTGGTAAAGGGACTTGAGCTGATTATGAAAGCTTTAAGCCTTACAGTTTCAGAGAAGAAGATTTTTAAATTTGATTTCCCATATATGCATATGTAGATATATTGGCCCTTAGGGTGGGACAAAAAATGGTCCAGGGGCCACCATTTGTACAAACCTGGTAAAGGGACTTGAGCTGATGTTAAATGCCAAATATAAAAGCATTATGCCTTACAGTTAAAGAGAAGAAAATTTTTAAATTTGATTTCCAATATATACATATGCAGATATATGGACCCCTGGGGTGGGGCCAAAAATGGACCGGGGGGCACCATTTGTACAAACTTGGTAAAGGGGCTCAAGCTGATATTAACTGCCAAATATGAAAGCTTAAGGCTTCATGGTTTCAGAGAAGAAGATTTTCAAAGTTGATTTTCAATTATAAGCCATATATGCATATGCAGATATATGGACCCCTTGGGTGGGGCCAAAAATAGACCGGGGGCCACCATTTGTACAAACTTGGTAAAGGGGCTTAAGCTGATATTAACTGCCAAATATGAAAGCTTAAGGCTTCATGGTTTTAGAGAAGAAGATTTTCAAAGTTGATTTTCCATTATAAGCCATATTTGCATATGCAGATATATGGACCCCTGTGGTGGGGCCAAAAATAGACCGAGGGCCACCATTTGTACAAGCTTGGTAAAGGGGCTCAAGCTGATATTAACTGCCAAATATGAAAGCTTAAGGCTTCATGGTTTCAGAGAAGAAGATTTTCAAAGTTGATATCTCATTATAAGCCTTATTTTCACTTTTTACGAAGTGTGACAGAAAAACGCTAAAAACGCGTAACCTAGTTTTTGACAGAATTTCACGAAATGTACAACCTACATGTTTAAGGGTGTCTAGAAGCTAAATATCACATCAGATTTTGTATATACCCTTTGATTTCAAAGAAGAAGCTTATTTTAGGTTTTTTACATTCTAGGTCGCTGTGACCTACTTTTGGTTGCCATGGAAAGCAATTGTACAAATTTTCATCTACTCCTTCTATGGATCATTCCTGCAAAGTTTTGCTAAAATTGGCCCAGTAGTTTCTGAGTTTTTGCTGTTAACGGACGGACGGACGGACGGACGCATGCACGCACGCATCATGCCATAAGCTCATCTGGCTTTAGCCAGTTGAGCTAAAAATAATAAATTAATTATTAGTTATTACATTTTTATTGGGGATATTCTTTTTAGGGTAGTTTGACTAAAGAAATCAATGCTTATAAAACAAAGTGTTCTTCGAGTCATGTATGGAACGCCGTTTTAACATATATTCAATTATTTATACCTATCTTCAAATACCTAGGTACAATTCATTTGAAGATAAATATAATTTAATTAAATCTAGGTAAAATTAAATTAAAGTATACCTATCTTTAAATGAATTGATCATTAATGCTTTGAAATTTCAACATAGTAAAATTCAATTTAAACTTATCTTCAAATCAATTAAAGAGACGTATCAATTATACCTAGGTAAAAATGAATTATTCTTAGGAACAATTATTTGTTCCTAGGTACAAATATTTGAACCTAGGTATAATTCAATTGAACCTATCTTTAAAAAACAAGAGGCCCATGGGCCTTAATTCTCACCTGAAGATATGTCCAATATTGTTTGCAAAGTGCAATAGACAATATATAAAGTACAGAAACTTGAAAAGTTTTCTCAAATTAAGAACTCCAACAAACTTAATCAGAAGTATATCCACTCACATTTCATTTATAAGTAGCTCATATAATATGCATGAAGTAACTGTAGTGCAATGAATAATTTCCAAATCATTAATCAATTTCAGTATACTTATGCAGCTATGTCCTTCATGCCTATGCCTGAAATTAAAAGCTTTCAAGATAATTAATAATTTAAGTATTCCTATGTTGATATGACCTTGACCTTTGAACACATAACCTTGAACCATATTTAAAATTGATCGTCATGTCAATACCTACAATATTCTAATATACATGCCTATGTTTGAAATTAAAAGCTTTCAAGATAATTAATAATTTGTGTATTCCTACACTAATATGACCTTGACCTTTCAACAAATGACCTTGTACCATATATCAAATTGATCGTCATGTCAATACCTACAATATTCTAATATACATGCCTATACAAAAAGTTAATAGTTTTCAAGATAATAAGCAATTTTAGTCATCTTCTGCAGCTGTGACCTTGACCTTTCATCATATGACCTTGACCAATGTATCAAAATGATCCTCATGTCAATACCTAAAATATTCTAATATACATGTCTATACAAAAAGTTAATAGTTTTCAAGTTAATTAATAATTTTAGTATTCCTATGTTGATATGACCTTGACCTTTCAACATATAACGTTGAACCATATATCAAAATGATCGCCATGTCAATACCTATAATTTTCTAATATACATGCCTATACAAAAAGTTAATAGTTTTCAATATAATTAGCAATTTAAGTCTTCTTCTGCAACTGTGACTTTGACCTTTCAACATATGACCTTGACCCATATATCAAAATAATTGTTGTCGCAGTACCTACAATATTCTATTATACATGCCTATACAAAAAGTTAATAGTTTTCAAGATAATTAGCAATTTAAGTTTTCTTTTGCAGCTGTGACCTTGACCTTTCAACATATGACCTTGTACCATATATCAAAATGATCATCATGTCAATACCTAAAATATTCTAATATACAAGCCTATACAAAAAGTTAAAAGTTTTCAAGATAATTAGCAATTTAAATCTTGTTTTGCAGCTGTGACCTTGACCTTTCAGCAGATGACCTTGAACCATTTATCAAAATGATCATCATGTCAATACCTACAATATTCTAATATACATGCCTATACAAAAAGTTAATAGTTTTCAAGATATAGTGACAAATATATAATTTTTAGCAATTTCCCCACTCAGTGCCTTACAATTTCCCCATTTTGAGCCCCATGGCTATCATTTGTGCAAATCTGAAAACAAATTACCTCAAGATATTATAAATGAAACAACTATGGCATACCTCTTGTAGATTCAGAGGTGAAGATTTTTAAAGTTTTTTCACTATTTCCCCCTTATGGGGCCCAAAGGGGACATAACTCCTTCATTTGTGCAAATCTGAAAGGGCTTCACCCATCCATGATGGTTATCAAGTTTCATTAAATTTGGCCCAGTGGTTTTGGAGGAGAAGATTAAAATGTAAAAAGTTTATGCACGACAGACGAAGACGGATAGCAATAGCTCATCTGAGCTTTCAGCTCAGGTGAGCTAAAAATTGGACCTAGGTGTAATTAATTGAACCTAGGTACAAATATTTGAAGATAGGAATAAATAATTGAATATATGTTAAAATGGCGTTCCATAGTCACGGGCGCTGTTAACAAAATTTCCAAACGTTTTGTGGAGAATCTTAAATTTTTTTCTTTCTGTCATACTGAGCAGAACTCATATTCCTAGGGTTTAGTCTCATAAAAACAGACCAATAACCACCCTTTTCACTCCCAGATTATGAAGAACTTCAGCTAATAACATAATATCATCTGAAATTGCTTTCGCACTACAATCAACACTTATATCGTTACCCAAGCTTGTAAAAAACAATCTCTGGTCTATTTTGTCTCACGTAACTAAGATCATATCTCCAAATTTTTTCAACAGTTTTACCACTGATTCCATGTACATCGTTCAATATATTGTCATTTATAAACATTTTCTTGTCATTATCTTTCATTCATTTTCTTAACCGATAAATGAAACTGTGTCCAAGAATAAGTGTTTTCACATGTGGTATAATGAAACCTTTTATAATATTAATATTATTGTAGTACCATACAGTATTCAGCGATACTACCATTTCGTTCCAATAACTTCAAAACAAGATTTCAAAAAAAAAAAAAAAAAATTAAAGTAATTAATAATAATAATAAAAATATTATAATTAAAACAATTTTTATTGGGGAATTTACTTTTTAGGGTGTTAGTTTGACTTAAAAATATTTAATTTTTACTGAAAATGTTATTTAAATTAAACGGCATCTTCTTTTTTGTTTTTTTTAAATTACAAATAAAGACCTGAAACACAGCAAGTCGGAATTTCAGATCACCATTTGAAGCAGATAACAAGCAAAAAAATGTTTTCAAATGTTTGTGTTAAACAAATAACTATGAAATGTCATTATAAAAAGAAGCGAATGTGCACTAATTATTTCAGTGTGTGTGTGTGTGTGTGGGTGTGTGTGTGAAATCGTGAACAATAAAAATAACATGGTAAGAATTGGTATCATAGTGTTAAAACAAAAGAAATATCATACTAAATGTAAGCAGTACACTATGGTACGAAATGGTCAAACAAGATGGTACGAACTGGTTGTGGTATAAAATGGTCATGGCACGATATGGTTTTTAATATGGTACGAAACGGTTATGGTACGAAATGACTATAAACCATTTGGATTGGTGACTGATTTTTGTTCACAAGTCGCCAAGTTGGGCTTTAAATCGGACTCAAACTATCTGATGATCTCAAATTTCTTGTTTTAACGTTCTCTGCAATTCAAACATCTGAGTGACTAAGTAAATAACATAAGCAAATTATGTTTTTCAACCTTTTTAATGATTTCAATTTTTTTCACAAACCTAAATGGCAAGCAAACAATATCATTTGTTGTCATTCTTAAAATCTAAAAGGTTACCTTCATTAATGGCTTTTCATGAATGAACATAAATAACTTATTATTAACATTTTGAAAAACTTTGACATTTTTTCCTTGAAATGTTCAAAAATAAATAAAAACAGTTCCAATACTTGACTGTCAACAGGTACTTCCGTGTACGTTCTACGTCATCATTTCGTGTGTACCCAATATGCAATTCGGCATATTTCTTTTCTAAGATCAAACTATTGTCTCTCGAATCAATCTGGAAAATCGAGTGCATTTTAGCACCATCAAAACAAAATTTCAATAAGATACAAAAGATATCATATTTAAATCACAGAAAAATTATATATTTGATAAAACCAAGATAAATCAATCATACAATTTCATTTGAAATACAATGATACGTTCGACAGTTGATAAACGAGCACTAACATATTTTGACTGAAAACAATGATTGTCAACGATTCATACTAGTTTCTTTTGGAACATAAAGAGATTTTACCAGTAGATATCAAATTATTTTCATGAAAAAGTGAAATTTTTGCAGGAAAGACGAGGAAAAGTGATTTTTTTGACGACATCTAGTGTTGAAAGTGTATTTGTGTAGACATTCAAGTGGAGATAACTCTGGAAAACATGCAACATGAACGTGTTATCAAGTTGGGAGTGTAAATTTTCAAGATGCCTCGGAAACCGCACAACGCAGAAGTGTATGATGAGTATGATGCGAGGGCATATAGACATTTAGTGGAACAAGATCGTGGCTCGGTTCCAAAGAAAAAGAAAAAGCCGAAACAGAAAAGAAAACGACAAAAGGACCCGGAAAGAGTGTCGAACAGAAATTCATCGAGTGTTAGTTCAGACACTGTGGTTCGGGGTAAAACAAACTTAGTTGACTACGATGATGTTAGTTCAGATTCTGACATTTCAAATGGAGCACCTGCATCGCCACCGGCTCCAAGTCGCATGGCAACAAATAGCAGAGAGAGGGGGAGGGAACCTTCTCCTGCGACTGCCCTTAGAACATATATGAGTGAAAGGAGCCATAGTAACTCACCAAGAGACCCAAGTCCATATAGTCATGGTGCTTATTCTAGTCGGAAAAAGAAACGGCATATGTCGCCAGAGCTTCCTGTGAAGGAATATCCGAAAAATTATGGACCACCAAAAGCATATGCTGATCCACCTAAAGCTTATGTTGATCCACCAAAAGCTTACAGTAGTTCATATAGAGGCCACAGTCCCAGTGATAGCCCTCGTAAAAGATACAGGTCAAGATCACCATCACCACAACATAGCAGGAAAAAGAATAGGTAAGAAATCTTATGTTTAGTTTATCTCCAAGCTTGCAGTAGTCTGAATTTCTCCGACTCGTACCAAGTATGCCTAGCATCTGTGTGTAAGGCAGGAACAATTTCTTCATCAAAAATCCTATATAGCGCCTTTTCAAACACTAGTTGGTATATGAAAATCCTATACCAACTGGTGTTTTGAAAGGTTGCTACCATATTTCACCTTAGACTGAAATTATTAGCAAAAATGAAGAAAAGCTACTGACCTCAAAAGATGGTGAATAATTTGTCTTAAAAAATATTTAAATACAAGAGTTTGTGAGGTTACATGGTCTGTGATTAAATAATAGAAGAGGATGGCAATACTACAGAATTTCATCCGAATTCTCAAACCATTGACACTGACATTTTGAAATGTACAAGTGTTTTGAAATGCAAATCATTTATCTATTAATTGAGGTAGTAACTTTTCTATGGTTCTACTAATATTTTCAGTCTAAAATGATCTGGGATGTCGACCCTTTCGACACCAGTTGGCATCAGAAAATCTTAGATACAAGTAATTGATACAAACTGTGGAAGGACTTCCATTTGTACCCCCATCCTAATTTACTTTTTAGCTAAATTAATGGTTAAAATGATATAATAATTCAATATTTTACATTTTGTGAAGGAAAATTTTTGTTAAAAATCTACATTGGTTTTAATGGGTGGGGGGGGGGGTACAAGAGGAAGTCCTACCCAAACTGTCAGACATAAAGTGTTAGGATCCGTGAAAGTTCAGACTCTGCTAGCTGTACAGTCCTCTTAGCATGGGAAAGTACAAATTTGTCCTATAAAACCTCTTTTTTTTGGTAACTGCCTTGTAAGCAGAGAGTTCTTTCCCAACATTGCAAATTTTGATATTTTCAAATGGATAATAAGCCACTTTCCATTTGAAGTCTCTCTTTTAACCTTGCTGCAGGATAGTTGCCAAGGCAAGGTTTTAAATAAGTATTCATATTTTTATTACTAGCAGATTATCAACGGGGATGAACAATTTTGAAAGTTTAACCAAATTTATATATGGATCAATTTGATACTTTGAGTGTTTCTTCCCTGAGTGAAATTTTGGCTTTTTTAGGATGGAAACACTGTTTTCACAAGGTGGAGCTTATATTCAAAATTGGAAATTGGCACTGACATGTTTAATAAGAAATAACATCATTTTTCACTGTTAGGTTAAAATTTAGTAAACAAGGTTAGTTGCATGTCAACAAACTTGATAATTTCTTAATTGTTTAATTTAGAATTCACTGGTTGCAAGGCTCATAATAAGGTGCGTCAGCACGTCCTGGATGCGTAAAAATCTGACAGGACGCAGGAAAGCTCTAGGGAGTTTTCTGGATGATGAAAATTACAGATTGTTTACATATTTTTATTAAAATAATTTTCACCCAGTGATCAAGAACAATCAACAGTGATGAGATTGGAAACAGAAACACTAATTTATAGGATGTATATTCTTAATCATTTGTAATTAGCTTATTATCACACCTTGAGAGACATTTACTTGTCTCCAGTTGTGACTGGGTGGCATAACAGTTACTGTATGTACAAAAGATAATTAATTAAAAAATAATTATTGACTGGGATACAAGAAGTACTTTGCTTTATGACAGATTTAAAGTAACAGTTTGGTTTATGTCATCCTATTTTTAAATCAACTTGATTAAATGCATAAATGCATACACACTTTGTCTAGAGTTCTATTTTATTCCAAATTTCTATAAGAAATTTTGAAACCGAAAAAAATTTTCCTTAATGGCAAAAAAATTTTCCTTAATGTACTCAAAACCCATTCCAGTTGAAATAGGTATTAATAAAAAAAAAAGGAATAAGAAACCCAATGCTGTATGAAATTGTGATTCCCTGTTGTGTGTGAACACAGTTAGTATGATATTTATTGTTTTAATCTTATTCAGGAACCAGGGGAAGAAATTACAGGGTTATAATGAACAGTCTAACCAAAGGTACAACAAATTTAACTTGTAACAGGTGTTAGACACTAACTAATTAACAATATTACATACCTGATCATTATATACAACATAAATACTCAATTCTAACTATTTCTGTACCTGACACAGGTTCCATGAACTTCAGAATATACGCTGGTTTACTACAAATACTGATTTAGTGAAGACCAATGTAACTTGCCAGATCTACCGTTTTTTGTACCATATTTAACTAGCATAATACCATGTTCCTGTAAGAAAAGTATGATTTTGAATTTCAATGTCCCAATGATTTTAAAATTTCAAAGACTTAAATGGATTTGCAGTAGACCATTCATTGTTTTCAAATTTGGCAACTCTTGTTGTAAAAGTGATTAAGAATGCATGCTCAAAACTGCTCTAGGATGTCAAGTCTTTTGACCATTTAATATTGGAAGGACACAAACCATAACCAGTATTAATTTTCACTTCATGTTTTCAAAACGTCTTTATTAAATGAATAATGAAATTTTTAACATAAAAACTGTTGAAATATATATATTTAACTACAAGTGGAATGGTAGTGTAATCTGCACATATTTCCTGTATTTTTTTTAAAAAAAATCTTTGCCAAATAGCCATCTACTCTGGAACTTCCAAACCAAAGACTTGAGTTCTGTTGTATATAAATATATATGAGAATCAATTTTTGTTAAAAGAATGGAAATACATGGGATTCGTAGTTATTTTAAGAAAAAGTGAATTTTTTAAAATGCATAGTTATTTAGGTAAGGTATGGAAATATGAAAAAATATATGCACATGTTGGTCCATTACTTGATAAATTTATCAGTTTTCAGACAAAATTTAAAGCAGTTGAAAAAATATTTGTAAGCGTAAAATTGAATGTGTGGAATTCTTGGTGAAAGTTTAGGGTTTAATGGGTTTTTTTTTCAGGACTAAAACTATATTTTATGATTTATTTAGAATTGGGTAAATCCTTTGATTAGATAGTTAGTGTCTAACCCTGACTAGCTAGATTGAATCACATTGATAACCCTGTTTGATTGTGATTGATATACTAAAATGTTTGATTCTTTTTGTTAGTTTTTACTAATACAATCTGTGCCATATATGTGTGATACACCACTGTTAGATCTAGATGCTTTTGTAATGTAATATATTCTAGCTACGCAAACAGTTAGTTATGGTGGCATATTTGCCACCAGTCTCAAATACCACTGAGTATTATTTTGGTATAAATAATCAAAAATAGCCATATAGATATATCATAATGGTCATCATACTACCAGAATGCATTGAAAACCTAATAACTTCATCACCAACAATTTATTGCTGGCATGCATTGGCATTTAAGTCAGTTGAAGTAATGCAATGATAATTTATATTTAATGAAATTTAGTATTAAATGGTCTATTCAAAAGAAATTTCACACAGCTGTCTGGTGCTTAACCAACAACCAGCATGATTCTGTAGCCTTAACCACTTGAACCACTTGACTACATCTCTTTGTATGTTAATTGAATTTGATGACAAGATATGGCTACAAACTTAAAACACCTAAGATGCAACCAGGTTGAATAATGATTTCCAAGGCATTATGTTTTAACCATTTGCACAAATTAGTTACTAGTTGCACTGCAAGCAAACCATCATATCAATGAATTTCTTACCTTTTTTGTTTTTTGCTACACAGCAAAATTTTGTTCACATGAATTCCATGTGAAACTCATCACATGAATTTCATATGAAAATTGTAGTTCTCTATAGGTATTTATAGCCAACTACATGTATATACAGTATAACCTGTGTATAAAGTCCACCTAGGGGACTGAGCAAAAGTGGACTTAATAGACAGGTTTACTTTATACAGAGGGTCCCCTATATGTACAAGTAAACATACAGTGTTTAAAATAGTTAAAAAAGTGAAAATACGCAGCACTTATTAAAAACTTATTAAAATATACATTAATAAAGTTATTTTCATTTTATTTTTTTAAAAAATGGATAATTCAGAAATAATTATTAAAAAAAACCCAAACTATTTAAATTTGATAAACTGTACATCAGAAAAGTTTATTTGGTTAAACTCTACCTATTATATACACTTGACTAATTGTGTCTTTGTTGTTATAAGTAGCAGCAAAAGTGTCACAAATTAAACAATTATATATAAAACATAATATCTGAATTTCAGATATTTACAAATATATTCGTTGACATGTAAATTCGTGGGTCATGATGTCCACGAAAACAACGAAAATTGAAACACCACGAAAATTAATGATTTCACAGTAGATTTTAAAGTTTTCACTGATTTAAGGTATTTAAAGGTAATTTAAATGTATTTTTTGCTAGTCAAAAATATAAAGTGTAAGTATTGAAATCCTATTTTAATTTTCTTTATTTTTCAGTGGTCGATATAAGGACAAGTATAAAGTTGACAAGTATAATAGACGTTCTTTTAGTAAAAGTCCTAGTCCACCATCCAGATATCGAAGGAGTAGGTCAAGGTCACGTGGAAAACAGTATTCTCGCAATCAAAGACATTCTCCATCACGTAGTCCTCCTAGAGGACATTTATCATACTCAAGTTCATCTTCAAATAAAAAAATTAGTCATTCAACTGTAAAATATGCCACAAGTCTTGCAGCAGAACTTAGTAAACACCGAAGAGCCAGAGAGGCCAAGGAAGCTGCTGCACTTGCTGCTAGGGGAAGAGAGCAGAATGATGCATTAGATGATAATTCTTGTATAATTGTGAAAGTAGAAAATAGTCCATTAAAAAGAGACTCTTCCAGGAGAATATCACCAGTGCCTTCATCTCCACATTCCTCTCGGAAAGAACGACCAATTATCATTGATGACAAAAGTAGTGTAAAAAATGACCATAAGGAGTTAAGGTCTAATGATTTGAAAAAGCATGATGATTATGCTAGGACACTAGATAGAGTTAAAAAATATGAGCAAGGAAAATCACGGACTCCTGAGCGTGCACGGGAACAAGATTCTCGGGACATTTATAAACGTGGTTCTGAAGATGAATCCAGAAGACCTATGGATGAGGACAGAAAACGTACGAGTGATAATAGGAGACATTTACCAGAAGACGAAAAACGATTATCAGACAGGAAGATACTTGAAGAGGAACGTCGAAAAGATAATGAGAGAAGGCAAGAGGAAGAACGACAGAGAGCTGTGGAAGAAGATAAACGTAGATCAGTTGATAGTGCTAACAATAAAGACTGGAATCAAAAACCAAAAACTAATCAAAGACAAATTGACCTACCAACACTTCCAAAGTTACCACTTCCTCAGGTGTCACCTGGTGAATTTGATAGTGACAGTCCTGACAGGTAAACTCTCTCTCTCTCTCTCTCTCTCTCTCTCTCTCTCTCTCTCTCTCTCTCTCTCTCTCTCTCTCTCTCTCTGTTATTGCCTAATCATGTATAATGTAGTAGTAGTGTAACATGCCAATTCTAGATTCTTTCCTTTAAATATTAAAATGAACAGTTCCTGGATGGTGGAGTAAAAAAGAGTGCCTGGAAAAAGCCCTAAAACTTGATAGATTTTTCTCACAGACACACTCTGATCTGCTTGAATGAGAATCTGAAATAGGCATTAAGAGTCATTGCCTTAAGCCATTGCAGTTTTTTTTAACACTTTTGGGAATGGAGCCAGGGCCTGTCAAATTAGGGAATTTTCGCATTATTTTGCGACAAATTGGAAAATTTTTGATGTTTCCAAAAGAAAAAAAAAAATTGCAGTTTACAATGATTTGTATGAAATAAATAATTATAGTGAAATTAAAATCACAATTAAAATCATAATGTATTTATTTTCTATTTTAGGATAATAGATTTGGTTAATTGACAGCAAGATTTTATTTCGGCATCATATTTTTAATCTATCAATGATATTTTGACTTGACAAGTGGTCACAGCATCATAATACATGTTACACAATGCACATACTTATAAGTTCATTTCCAAAGATTTATAAAAAGTCAAATAATATAGTGATCTTACAACACTCTACTATAACATTGTATTATAATTAAAAATTCCACGTTGTGTTCTAAAAAATTACATCCCATTACCTAAAATTATTATTATTAATATTTTAAAAGTCAAACTACCGGTAAGTGAAATATTTAACAGTCAGATATTACACATTACGACAGGTGTGTAATGTTAAACATTATAAAAAAATACTAGCATTTGTTTATAACTGTTTTTTTTTACACATTGTAAGTCCTCAGTATATTGCTATGTTACATACACTTCTTTCACTTTCAGTTTCAAAATTAGTTTTTTACACCTGCTTAATTTACGTTGACACGATCGTAATTTGGGTCCACTTTGTTCATTATTTAATGTTGTGGGGGCTTCTGGCTAAACATGTTTAATTTAGGGAGTTTTTCTACGATAAAACTTGTTCACGTTTTTCATTTCATTTCCGGCATGTCGTAAATCTTGATCATGAATACGTTTTAAAATGATTATCGCCCTTAGTAATGTATTGGCCTACTGATTACCACAGTTTTTCATCAGTTAAACCACATTCGGGTTAATTATTGTCGTTGTGCATTTGAGATGGTAATTCTATTTGAAAATATTTTTAGTCATCGATCCAGATACAAATAAAATTTTCAATACCATTGAGAATTTATTGTCTAAATTTGGGAAATTTTTAGTCTTTTTGCAATTGGGAATGGGGCCGAAAAAAAATTCACTGCATTGAGACCTGAAGGGGAAAAAAAAAATCAGTTTTAGCTTGTTTTTCCTAACCCCTTAGTTATGGTTATGGTTTAAGAATTGTAAAGATTTATCTTATCTTCTCCAAAGCTACAATGTCTTTATATTTCTTTCATTTCTGGATTTTTAACCACTTGCAAATGCCTTTGTTTAAATGGTATTGAATGATATCATTTTATTTTATATTTCTGAAGTTACAAAGAAGAGGAGTTGTATACAAGAACATCCAGACTCACAGCTTTACCAATGCCTCCTGTAATTGATGAACCTGAACCAGAGTTTGAACAGGATCCTGAGCCAGAATCCAAAAAAGACATCAATAATAAAGAAAATGTCAAGATGAAAAGACCAAAGTAAGTATCAATATTAAGAATATGCCAAGATGAAAAAAATTCAGACTGTCTTTTACTTTGAATTTTTTCCAGCTCTAGAAAACAAAAACTTTCGGATATTTTTTTAAATTTTCTTTAGTCTTTTGATTAAGGGACACTATTTATGCAAAAAAAAAAAAAAGTTAAACATACTTGAATGAGTTAGCAAAAATATGTAACTGTACATTACAATTTTACTGAATTTCAGGATTTGTCAACAGCGACGTTTTGATGAACGTGTTAAGGGTGACTGGGGTGAGAGATGTGTAGATTTATTTAAAATCATACAGATTGTAGGAGAGGGGACATATGGACAAGTTTACAAAGCTAAGGACACATTTACAGGTAAGTTATGTTAGTTTTTTAAAGCAAATCTGGCTTGTAAATGTGCTTATTTGTTTCCCTTCACAGTTCAACTGTATCTTCTTTCTTGTATTTAAAGTGCATATTGTATTTTATTGGGGATATTTGGGTCTGACACTAATGACACAATTCGACTACTTTTTTTTACTAGCTTTTATAGTGCATCTGGTATTTTATTTATTTATAGTGCATCTGATATTTTATTCGGGAATATTTGTTTTCTGTCATACTGAGTTTGACACTTATTAACACGTTACAGTATTGAATGTTTGAGGTAAAACATTTAATCAATTTTGTATAGCATTAAAACCTTATGTAAAAGAGATAAGACCACTACAGTAGCTTAGTTGGTAGAATGCTCGCTCCGTAAGTGGGATTGACCCAAGACTTGAAAGTGGGTAGTGACTGTTCTTTCACCAAGCACTTGGCATTACGAAATGAAAGTTACAGTTCTTTTGGTTGGGAACTTAAAATAAACGAATCTATCCTGCAAGTCAACACTAATCACATGACAAGTCTACAGACTCATTGCTGTCCATATCACATATCATAATATGCGCCACTTACGAATATAATTTTGAAATATTTTTAGATGAACTTGTTGCCTTGAAGAAAGTTCGTTTAGAGAATGAAAAAGAAGGATTTCCTATTACAGCTGTGCGGGAGATAAAGATTCTCCGTCAGTTAAATCACCCAAACATTGTAAATCTGAAGGAGATTGTCACAGATAAACAGGAAGCTTCAGATTTCAAAAAAGATAAAGGTAGGTTATACTGTTTAAAAACTTTTTTCATATTTTTTTTGGAAACAATGCCTAAAATTATTGGAACATGTGAAAACTGAATCCTGAATAAACTGAAAATGTGTGTAAATAAGGAATTAAAATTAACATTATTTGATAAATTATCTTGTGTAAACCAATTACCTGTCTAAAGTGAACAGAATCTGTAAAGCTTCAGTTTGGAAGGAAGCTTACACTAAGTATTTGCTGTACCCGCTTTATGTCCATTGATAAAACAATAATGGTAACATATTGAATGTTCAGCTATATCAAATATTGTTCTCTTTTCACACCAGATTTCATTTTACATAAGAATTCACTGGTTCGGAAAGAGGGTACAAAACCAGTCATAGGACAAACGCCGGTAAGGTCAATCAGCAGTAGGCAAAGGGTACATAAAACCCCCCCCCCCCCCCCCAACGATTGGCCAAGGGTATTCTACAAAACGTCAACAAACAGTTAAACTGAATTCTGTTTGGTACATCAGGATATCTGTTGCTTTAATTATAAATTATAAGTCGATGTGTGACAATGCCGCATATATAGATAAATGTTCATAAATATCGCTTATTAATATCTTGCAAAAATCCCATCAATGGTAACTCAAATAGATCGACATATAACAGATACAAAAACTATGTGTAATGCCGTGATTATGTTGTTGTTTGTAACCTGAAAAACGGTCGTTATCAATCTAGTCAGCTCTTGTATATAGAATTCAGGGGAGGTTATTAACTCTATAAACTGGATCGATCAGGCACGTGTATGTGTTTGTATACTCTAGTAGAAAGGATGTGAACAGGTGAAGCCACTACTTATCAATTAACTTGTAAGGTATTAGGTAATTAATTACCTGTGAAAAGGTAAGTTCAGTGATCGTGACACTGTGCTGAGTACTTTTAATTGTTAACAAGCAGGCATTAAAGAATTCAGATTTTATCTTATTATTATGGGGAAAAAGCCGATTTGGATATTTTTCAGTCGGCTTTTTTAAGTTTGAATCAGCGTTTTTTTGCAAAAAAATCAGCATTTGTGAAGGCCTGCTCTACTTATGTTTTATACACCAAAAAAATTTACACTGATAGTATGATATACCAAATTATTTCAGAATGGGTTGTAGTTAATTTTGAATACCTAAAAATAACTAACATTTGCTGCAAGTTAATTTCTACAGATTCCTAACATTGTCAACAAGTATGTTTTCAACAAACCATGGAGCAAAAGTAAAATGTTTTTTAACTCAATTCAACAAAATAAAACTATACTTTAATAAAATTGTCATTATAAATCTATAGGTGCATTTTACTTGGTGTTTGAATACATGGATCATGATCTGATGGGTCTCCTGGAGTCCGGATCTTGTCATTTTAAAGAGGAACACATTGCTTCATTTACAAAACAGCTTTTAGATGGTCTACATTACTGTCATAAGAAGAACTTTTTACATAGAGATATAAAGTGTTCAAATATCTTGTTAAATAATAGGTATGTATTCATTATAACATTAACAAGATAACTTGATGAGTACCCTTATTCATGTAGACTAGTGGCCTTATACATGTAGACTAGTGGCCTTATACATGAAGACTAGTGGCCTTATACATGAAGACTAGTGGCCTTATACATGTAGACTAGTGCCCTTATACATGTAGACTAGTGGCCTTATACATGAAGACTAGTGGCCTTATACATGTAGACTAGTGGCCTTATACATGTAGACTAGTGGCCTTATACAATTAGACTAGTGCCCTTATACATGTAGACTAGTGGCTTTATACATGTAAACTAGTGGCCTTATACATGAAGACTAAGGCCCTTATACATGTAGACTAGTGGCCTTATACATGTAGACTAGTGGCCTTATACATGTAGACTAGTGGCTTTATACATGTAGACTAGTGGCCTTATACATGTAGACTAGTGGCCTTATACATGAAGACTAGTGGCCTTATACATGTAGACAAGTGCCCTTATACATGTAGACTAGTGGCCTTATACATGTAGACTAGTGGCCTTATACATGTAGACTAGTGGCCTTATACATGAAGAGACTAGTGGCCTTATACATGTAGACTAGTGGCCTTATACATGTAGACTAGTGGCCTTATACATGAAGACTAGTGCATTTTTACATGTAGACTAGTGGCCTTATACATGCAGACTAGGGGCCTTATACATGTAAACTAGTGCCCTTATACATGTAGACTAGTGGCCTTATACATGTAGACTAGTGGCCTTATACATGTACATGTATATCCTGTATGGATATATTTCAGCTGAAAGCTCAGATGAGCTATTGCTATCCATCTTCGTCCATAGTGTGTCGTCAGTCCGTGTAAACTTTTTACATTTTAATCTTCTTCTCCAAAACCACTGGGCTAAATTTAATGAAACTTGGTAACCATTATGCCTGGGCGAAGCCCTTTCAGATTTGCACAAAGGAATAAGTTATGTCCCCTTGGGGCCCCATAAGGGGGAAATAGTGAAAAACTTTAAAATATACTTCTCTGAATCTACAAGAGATATACCTTAGTTATTTCATTAATAACATCCTTAGGTCATTTGTCTTCAGATTTGCACAAATGGTAGCCATGGGGCTCAAAATTGGGAAATAAAAGGCACTGAGTGGGGAAATGGCTAAAAAT